>PVJA010022517.1:0-34154 GCA_004027025.1 Myocastor coypus
TCCCCCTTCCTTCCCCCCTCCCCTCCCCTCCCCTAACCTTCCTCTCCTTGCTTTCCCTGTCCCTCTCACTCTCTGTGTGCTTCAACCACTGTGTCATACCTTCCCTTTTGAGGAGAAGTAAAAGAACCCAGTAGGAACCTGCATTACTCAATTTTTTTAGATTAGACAAAACTGCACAGAGGAAAAAATGTGAAGTATAACTAACTGCCTTACAGATCCACAATTTCTTACAATGGAACTACTTCAGATACATGTGCCAACTAGATATGCTACATAATATCTTTACCTTAATCACAGTTAAAATATTAAAATCTGTCAGCATTCACACTGCTCATAGTTTCCAGAGACAAATTATTCTCACAATCTCTGTGGGCACAGGGACTTTAAAATGGACCAATGAATTCAATATCCTTTTTTCTGTAGTGTTAATCTAAAAGATAAGGAAACGAACTGAAATCATTCTTCTTGTGCACACCAAATACCGGATACACTGTAGACCCTGGAGGTCATCCAGTCTCTACCTGCTGCCTTACACTGGGATAGGGCTACATTTTTGTAATGCTCCCAAGAAAACTTCACCTTTGGAATATCTCCCAACTATTTTATCTGCATTTGCTCAAGGAGCTGAAATCGTCATGTCCTGAGCTGCTTGCCATATGTGAGGTCTCAAAGCAGCACACAGAAAACTGTGTAACATTGTTATTCCGTGCCTCCTGCCTTGTGCAAGCCTGTGGAATTCAGGTGCCCACAGGCGGGAGTGGAGAGGTTTTTCCAGCCTGACCATATCAGCATCTCACCACAAGACCCTTCTGTTTTGGCTCAAGTCCTTCTGTGGGACTCAGGCTGTTCTTTGTGACCAAATGTGAGTTTAACGCGTCTGGTTTACATTCTGTCAATGAAGTGTTTCTCCATTCACAGGCGTCTTTCCAATGGCTATATCCAACAGCTTGACTGCTTTGTATTCAAGTTTGTTTTTTAAGAGGAGGTAGGATGGGTGGAGGTTGGAGACCATAAAACTACTCTTGGAGTTTAAATTCAGGGAGCAGTGGACTCCGTGACACGAAAAAGACCATCAGGTGCTGATAACTCCACCGGGAAAGCCAAGTAATGGGATGAGGGGCGTCGGGACGTGGGAGGTGTGGGAATAGCAACGTGAGCGTAGGGTGGGCGGCAGCACGCAGAGAAAATGTGGTGAAGCAGCAGAAGTCTGAATGACTCTTCATTCCTTATATTTGCCAAGTGTGGGTTGCTGTAAGCTATAGCACCAAGGCAAACGACTTGATGGAGAGAACAGTTTTAAAATGTTTCTTAAAACCCAGCCTGCTGTAATTATGAAAGCAGCTTCAGTGAACAGCATGGACTCGCTCGCCTCCACTCACAGAGGTATAGGAAAAGGAGCGGCTTTGGTTCCTGGAAACTGATATTTGCATTGGACAGCATTATTATTTGAACTGGACCGTGAAGGGGGGCATCATAGCTTTATCACACATCTCCCAGATGTAATCCTTAATTCCTCCACTCAAGGCCGTTTTGTTTGTGGGCACAAAAATTACCTTGAAGCTCCGTAAGTATTCTAAGAATATTCTTAAGCTCCTTCCGAATTCCCAGAATAATTCCTGTGCAGCGTCAAAGACTGCTACCTTCCCCGTTCTGCTTTTAATTATGTTCAAAAAGTGTCTTGGGTCCAGAGCCAGCTTAGAAGCAAGCCACACTACTGATCATGTGTGAGAAGCAAGGAAAGAAAGCTTGTGAATAAAACTTTTTTCCCCCCAGGGTCCAACAAGCTGGGGATAGCCCACCTAAAACACCAAATATCTTGCATTTCAGGGTTAAATTAACAAAGGATTAAAAATAAAAATCTTCCCTTCAGGGAACTTGTGAATGTTTTCTGAAAATGATTGTTAGAGGTAAAGACAAGATCCGCCTCAGAACAGCACGAGCCCAGCCTTCGTGGCCGGTTTGCCCAGTTCTGCCTCCCGGCGGCGTGCTCCCCTCCCAGCGCCCCTCACGCGGCCTGTCACTCCCTGCAGCGCGGCTCCCTCTCCGCCGCCTCGGATGCACTCGAGGTTTGCGCGTGGGCTGGAAACGGAGGCGTTTCCGTTCTATTTCGGGTTCTCCAACTGACTGGCTGCTCAGCTGTTCATGAGTCACCCTAACCTCAAAATCTGTCATTAAAACAGAAATAATGATACCTATTTTCTGTGCCTCACATGAATCGCACGAAGACATTATTCATATTTCTGAAATCCATGTGAGAATTAGTCAAGGCTAGGTGAAAGGAAAGTGCAGTGTAAGGGTTCCAAAGCGGTGACACCTGCGCTTCTTTTTCTTGTTTCGATTTTGAGAATTCTCTGCTGAGAGTGAGAAGAGGTTTTTGTTTTTTTAAATGCGCATTATTGAACTTGGCTTCCTCCAGGACAAACTGGATGGAGATACAGATAGCTTTAGAAGGTATGTGGCATCAGAAGGTATTTATTAGAGCGTTCACCTAACGCTTTATTCAGCACCGTGGCAATGGCAGAGCCATGACCTAGAAGAGAGCAGAAACGATTGTAGGCGGCTGCTGAAGCAAGGCTGCAGGCGGCAGATTCGCAGGCTAACGTCTTCGGTACTAGTGATTCTTGCAGCAGCGCTAGGAGCTCAACAAGAACTCTGCCCCTTATCTTAGTTGCTCTCTGAAAGTTTCTGAGTGTGAAGGATTTTTTGTTGTTGTTGTTCTTTATTCATTTCTACTTAGAAATAAAAACATTAAAAGGGCATGAATTTGTCTCTGGCTACCATGTTGACCATATTTGTATTGTATTATATAATGCATTCTCTATAATTACAGCTTTCATTCAAGGATCATGTAAAATTTTTTAAGTGATATCTAGCTGGTGCCCTAAATTTTGTCCTCAGAGTTTAGCTGGCTTACACAAGCAGATTTATTTGTGGCAGTTGCTTTTGTCTTTAATCATAGATTGTAAGTTTCTTACATGGATTGTTGTATACTTGATCTCTGCACTAGGACAGTATTTTACATGGTTCTGTTTAATCCTTCCTAGCCTACACATAAGGCTTCTAGCACATTACGCAGCCTTTGCTATACAGGCCCCAACAGACTTCTGCCAAGCATAAGTCTTTAGGGCAGAGTCCCACAAACAATGAAAATGGGTGTATTTACTTAAATTCACAAGAAAAAAATGAAGCGGGACCAAATACCTGACCTTTATTTGCCCATCTAAGGCCTGAGAGAGGATATGTGCAGAAGCTGTCTAGGACGGATATGATATTATTGGCATCTTTGGCCTTGAGCTCAGTTATGTGGTTTCACTATCTGGTTCTGGGACAGATGAAAGGCATAGCATTAAGTTTCTGCGCAGTGGTATCCAAACCTCACGACTGGATGCCGAAATTCTCCCTGTCTAGCTCCCAACCTTCATCGGAAACAAGAAGAATTGTCCTCCTGAAAACTTTGTTGTGGCCACCAAACACCCATTTAGAGAGAAGTGAGATCCTAGTTAGTATTGTCACAACTGTTTTTGCCCACTTAGGAAAAATACAATTAAAAATAAGTTACTCTTTTATCTAAACTATGCTGACCTATATGCAAAGTTGCTTTTGGAACCATGTTATATTTTAAATCAAAACATACTTATCATCTGAACCATAAACACACCCAGTGGGATATATCCTCTCCCTTTCTTTGGCTAAAGCACAAATTTCATAATAATCGTTCGTGGAGAATCCACACATGCATGCACAGATGTACACATTTGCTTTTCTTCTTTCATTGCTCACAGTAAACTCATGGAAAAATTGTAGACATTTATATAAGAACTTAATAGACTGCTTCAAAATCAGGTAGTGGTCAACTCTGGTCTTCTCATTCACTAGGTACTGCACACTCCAGAACGTTTTTCTCTTCACAGCTTCCATGTTCCCATCCTGTAAAATGCTCCTGGCTGAAAGTATCAGCAGAACTCCCTAACCTATCATTTCCCAACTGTCCATTTGGTCTCTAGCCACAGAATCGGCCCAACTATAGACATTGAGGATTCCTTTGTTCTTGAGAGAAAAGGAAGGAGATCTTTGTCAGCAGCTCAGATTCATCAGCACCAAAATAGCTTTACTCCTGCTCTGATACACAGCAAGGCTTCTACTCCATCCTTGCAACCAAGTGCGCAAGTGTATAGCTGGATACTGAGCGTTATTTAGCCATCCCTGGATAAGCTACTGGCTGTGTGTTTTCCTGGGTAACTTACTTATTCTTTCCATTGCACTCTTTACATTTATTCTCTTTTCCATTCTTTTGCACACTGGCATCTCTTCACACTACCTCTTAGTGAGGACAGTGGTTCTTTCACTCATCTACACTTCTGAACACCAACTAACACCCAGATCTCTCCTTTTACCTAATTCTATCTCCTGCATCATCCTGTTCCTACTACCCTGTGTGGACCTTCTCGTTAATTGATAAGCTATTTAAAGTCACAGTTCCTTAGTGCTAGGCATGTTGGAAATTGTATAGGATGTTGATCAAATATCTTTAACATAATCCTAAATTTTACATACTACTTCTCAGGCAATATAAGGGCATTCAAGCTGTAGGGGAAAAGTTCCGTATATAAACATGTTCAGCGTGTCTACTTATACAGACACTCATGCTGTCACCCAGTGGAACTCAATGCAACCATTTGAATTATGTGCTCCCTGCCAGGGAGACAGCTCAGCAGCATAAATTATGTACTCTCCAATTGGGGCTTTTATGATTAAGTTAAATAAGCAAACAAAATCATTAGTCACCGCCATATGCTGAGCAGCAAATCCAACTCTCTGTGTTGTCTTCTTAGCTTTATACTTTGCGCAACAATTTGCTGTCCTGGAGAAACCACCTGGAAAGGCTTTGAGGGCGACCTTGTCAATAGCCCACATGGAACTGAGCATTACAGTCTAACAACCCTCGCGGAAATGAATGCTGCTGCAGACTACTGCCTGAGCTGGCCAATAGATCCTTCCTCAGACCTTCACAGGAGACTTGCAGAAGAACATGAACCAGAGGATCCAAGTGAACTGGGCTCAGATTCCTCACTTTCCATAGATTACATTAATAGGTGGAATGACTTGAGTGATAAGAGGGTTTCTCCTGAAATTGGAAACCTATCATAAATGTCTTTTGAACAGCCTAGGCTCTTTTCAAGGTTTGCTCCTAAAAATGAAAAATAAGATGGAGTAATACTGTGCCTCTTTCTATGCGCTCTGTAAGAGGTAATGTAACAGAAGAGCTCTGTACTTGCTTTCTCATTGCTGCCATAAAATACCTAAACATACATAATTTAAAGAAAAAGATGTTTAAATTGGTTCATTGTTTCAGGGGATCCAGTCCTTGGTCAGTTGGCTTCCAAGCAGAAATTCTGTGGCAGAAAGGCATGGCGTAGCAGTGGGAAGTGAACCAGGTGAACAGTGCTGGAGAAGAGAGAGTGGAGTATATATAGTTCAGGCTTAGTTACTTCCTATTAGTTGCTGGGACAAACACTAGACACTTAAGGAAGGAAAGATTTATTTAGCTCGCAGTTTGTGGAGCTTCAGACCAGACTCTGATGGCTCCAAGGCAACAGCTGTAGCTCATGGTGGCAGAAAACAAGGAAGAGCAGAGGAGAAGCAACAGCTGTGGCATCTATCAAGGCTCTGTCTGTCTTCTACATTGACTGCGCACCGTGAATGTCAGAGCTTCTCCAAAATGGCACATCTACACAATGGCTAGAAGACCCCAACTTCTCCAAAGAAGTGGGGTGGAGCAGGGAGCAGAAAAGCCTTCCTCAACTCTGTCATATATTCTTTTTGTGCTGAGTCACTCTGGAGCAGCCCCTTGGAGCTCTAGGGTGGAATCAATCCCGCCCCAGGGTGGGCCCTCCGTGTCCTGTAGGGCCAATCTGACATCAAGTTGACATAATGTGTCAACTACCACCTGTACCCAAGGTCATGCCACTGTGCTTTGACCTGACCAGACATAGAGATATGCTCCACCAATCCTGTGGGTGGCTTCCAAGTCAATCCAATTGATATAATCAAGTTTGCACAAGCTCTAATGTTGGCTAAGTGTTATTATCTGTGGAGACTGGGAAGTCGAATGCCAGCTTTCCCACCTCCACCTCTGGGGATTTCCTTCTGGGTTTCACCTGAGGCTGGGCTTCAGAAACTATGGACTATGGTAAGAGGCAAGGAATTGTGCACTCTCAACCAGGAAAGATAGGCGCAGTGTTAAATGAAAGGATAAGAAATTATGCTTAGATATACAAATATGGATTTGCTTATTATGATTTTCCAAGAGTAAGCACCTGGGTCAATATGTGTGCAAATGTCCATGTAGGAGAATCAGAGAAGTTGCTGAGCAGATCAGACAAAGAAAGGGGTGGGAAACTGCTGTTCTCAGGTAAGGTGATTCTCCTCCTTCTTCCTCTTGCTGCTGCCTCTGTAGCATGTGAGTTTCACCATCCATCCAATCACGGAACCTTTCTGCCATGGAACTAGGAAGACCAAGGAGTGGAGCATCTGGTCACATTCATATGGTCACTTAGTCACGGTTTTTGAAGCACCACCATATTTTTCAACAGCAGAGGAACAACAAAGATAGCTTTTTATAAAGTCATGAGTTGAGTTCTAAAGACACAGTTTGTTCTAATTGATAAGACAGATGGGAAACGCACACTGTTAGTGGGTCTGTCTGAGTCACCACCATTTTGAATGTTTCTTCTCAGCAGTTGTCACTATGGGAAAAAAATGTATCACCATCCAAGTGTGTATGAAGGACAGAGAGTCAGAGATTAATAATCAGACCTGCTCAGAGTCCAGTCATGATTAAACGTGAAACTCACAGACACAATCTCATTGCCGCATACATTTGCTTATAAATAACAGCTGTTATTTCCCCCCACAGCTTCTGTATTAGTCAGCACAAGCCTCCATAACAAAATATAGACTGGGGAGCTTAAATGAGAAGACATTATTTTTCTCACGATTTCAGAGACTGGATTTCGGGTTGTGTTCTCGAGAATACTGTCTTATTGTTCCTTCACAGGAAAGTGTTAGAGAGACAGGGATAGATATAGAGACAGAGATAAGGAAGAGGAAGACAGAGACAGAGATGAGAGAAAAGGAGAGAGGGGGGAGGGAAGGAGAGGGAGAGGAGAGGAGAGAGGAGAGGAGAGGAGAGGAGAGGAGAAGAAGAGAGAGGGAGGAAGGAAGGAAGGAAGGAAGGAAGGTGGGAAGCAGAGGGAGAGGAGAGAAAGAGGGGGTTTCTCTAGTGTTTGTTCTAAAAAGGCACAAATCCTATCAGAAAGGGTTCAACTTAATGACCTCATATAGCCTTCCTTATCTCTTACAGGCTCCCTCTCCAAATATGATGCCGTAAACTCTAGTACTTCAAAGGGCTTCATGGTGTTTGAAGGACGTAAGGCATTTGGTCTGTAGCAAGATGATTTTCCACATGTTTTTCAAACCAAATTTTAACTACATTTTCTAGAGAGCTCAGTTTAAGTAACTCTTTATGTGATATCTTCTATGTACTCCACAATATTCAGTGCCAATCTATGGATGGTTCTGTAGATAATGTTCAATATTTTAGCTAACAGGAGTATGGTAACAAATCAACATAGGTTACATTAGCATTTTAAGGTACTTCCTATGACAAGTAATACTGATAATAAATGTTACAGAACAGGCAAAGAAAACATGTTCAAATGATTTTAGGTGTCATAAAATGTATTTTGCACACAATAAGATCAGAATGTTAAGTTGCACCCACAAATCCCAGTAGCCTTACATATGAAAACTTACACCTAACCTTACATACAAAAACTTACTCCGAGTAGCCTGAAATAGGGTCATTGTACCCTGCTACTTTCACAGCGTCCTCCTCCGCTCTGTAACAAGCCCATACTATTGTGGGAAGAGCGCCTGCCCCTTCTCTGCTGCTCTGCAGAGGTCCCAGGAAGCAGGGCTTTCAATCACACTCTTTTTTCCTTGCTTGTGCTTCTGACTTCGCTAGCTTGGCAGCAGAAGTTTAAGTTCATCTCAGAGATAGCACCACTCTTTAACCTTGGACAATTTAAAAGTCTCTAGCGGGGCATTTCTCGAATTTCATTGCTTCGTGCCTTTATTCTCATGTCAAGGACAGGCGAACTGGAGCCAAAAATCAAAATTAGACCAGAACCCTGATTCTATTTCCAGATCAGCTAAACCAATTAATACAATTTAATTAAAACTCATTTTCTTTCTTCTCTGCAGAAGGGGCTCAGAGTGCAGCTGCTGCAACCAGGTTTTCAGTGTGTGGCTCCAGTTTTATTTTAACTCTTACAGGGACATTTTCAGAGTAAGATGAGTGCTTGACCCCACAGACTTCACCTTAAACACTTTGGTATGTTGTTTCTTGAAGATGAATATGTTTTAAATATGGTAATGGGAAAACTTGGTGTCATGTTTCAGTAGAACCTGTGCCTAAAATAAATTATTTGGCATCTCAGCCAATTCATCTGCAAATGCAAAGTAATCCTGTTAAATCCTGTTACAATAAGAAATGCCCTCTACTGAGAGCATGAGATGTGTTTCTACCTTGATTTGGAATAAAAATTCATGACAATATTGATCCCCATCTTGCTCGTATTACACTTATCTTTCAACATGTGTGTAAGTTCTACAGATAACAGAGGGGGAAAGCCTTGTAATGATATGCACATATGACACTGACAAATTAATTCGTTTACTTATAGGATAAATCCAGCCAGAGCTGTCTTCTTCACCTGAGCCCCCTATTTACCTTGGGTTTCTCAAGATCTTTTTTTTATTTCAGCCATTTATGCTTAAATCTAAAATGATCCCGGAGGAAAGTGATTGGGTCACTGGGTCGCTCTGCTGCCCATTGGATTCATACTGTGGAGCTTGTGGTACCTGAGTGTGCTGCTAGAAAGAGAGACTGGGTAGGGGGTGAGGGGCATGCCCCAGAAGACTGTCCTCTTGTCTTCTTCAGCTTCTCTCTTCTCAGCCTGCTTCTTCGCTGCCATGGGTTCGGGACCTTCTCTTGTGCCATGTTGCTTTCCCGTCGTGTTTCTGCCTGGAGCCAGCCAACCACAGGCTGAAAATATGGGGCCAAATGAGCCTCTCTTCCTTTAAGTTGGGGGTGTTAGATATTGAGACCCAGTGACTGGAAAAGCAACTAAAACACTGTCTATTTTCCAGGCAAGACAGAGGGAAGGAAAGAAAAATGAAAATAGTGTTATGCCAGATGAACCTGTGTCATTTTTGAAAGCTTCATCAGACGCTCTCTCTAATGATGCCTATATACCTGTCTTGAGCTTCAGCTAAGTACAGGGATTCTGGAAATGAGGACAAATTTTTGACACTACCATTCACCTGAATAAAAATGTAGTTCTTATAATAAAGAAGATAAAAATATGTTCAATGTATAATTAAGTGTATCTACCACACGCTGTCCCTTAAACTACTCAAATCCATAAATTCATTTATTTTAGTGTTTGGCCCTCAAATATAGTAAAGTGCATGGAAACGTTTTGTATGTCATGATGGTTGAAGGCATGCTACTCACTTTTACTGCATTAGGGCTAGTGCTGTTAATATTCCTGTGACATGTAGAATACTCATAAGTAGCACAGAATCATCTCATCTAAGATTTCCATTCTGGTTAAGAATCATGGTCAAATATAGGACTATTATTTATGTTTGAAAAGGAGATTGTGTTCTAAATTCATACCCACTCCTTTTCCAGGTCTAATTAGTAGGTCTGGGAACTTTGTAACATTTACCATAGGTAATGTCTCATTAGCTAGTAATCTAGTAATTTATACTTGCAAACTACCAAGTGTAGGGGCTGGGGAGATAGCTCCATGGCACAAGTGCCTGACTGGCAAATGCAAAATTGTGAGTTTGAATCCAGGTCCCCTGCCCCCCCAAAAAAGCCAAATGTACAATAATACACTAGGAAAAGCATTAGTAGCAATAACTAATCTTATCTGGAAAGCAGAGAAGTCAGTGGCCACTGTAACTTTCCTATTTCACTCATAGGAATAGTTACAACTGTTCAGTGACTAATGTAGTAGCAAGTTTGAGTATCTTGGGCACATCTCTGGCCCACGTTAGTTAAGTATTGGGAAAGGGACACACCAGTACTCTTGGGGACATGTAAATTCTAAGGATTGATTTATGTGTTGAGTAGTCACAGAAAGACAATGGCCTGTCTGGGCTTTCTTGTTTGTTTAAACAATAAAACCACCTCAAAATGAAGTGTGATTCTAGGGTGTTTGCTTCAGCCAATCCTCTGTGTAACAATGCAACGTTGTGTGTAGACATAATCTCATATATTAACGTCTTTTATATATAGTACTAAATTCTGTGTACTGACTGTTTCCATAACCTATTCTCGGTCAGTCCCTTGAGGTAATTAGAAACAAATTTATGTTGATAAGCAAGAATTTAATATCATAGCTCCCACCCATCACTGCTCTCTGTATCTTGTAAGGAACTTTTGTAGAAAGATTGTAAGATGAAAAAGATCCAAGCATCAGTCCAAAACTATGTCTTCTAAGATATCCTATGTTTAAGACCAAAGCACTGAACTAGTTTAGCTCCTTAGGGCTCAGGCTATGAAAGGCTCACTCAACTTAGCTTCTAGATCATACACAGGAAGCATTTCTCTCAACCAAGCTACTTCTCAACAGTTCTCAGTTTGCAGATGTCTAATTGGTCTCTCAGATCATTTGCCTCTTGCATGATTTGGTGCAATGAGGAAATAAAGACAAATTTCATTATTCTTAATAGTTTTCATAATATTTTCCTGACACATCAGCCTTGATTTGCACAAGGACCATACCTTATGTGAATACCAATTAACAAAATCTTTCCCCTGGGAGATGGCTCAGTGAAATAAGTGCTTGTTTGGCAAGTACAAGGTCCTGCGTTCAATCCCTGGTACCACAAAAAAAAAAAAAAAAAAAAAAAAAAAAAAAAAAAAAAAAAAAAAAAAAAAAAAAAAAAACCCTAGGAACAAAATGTTTCCTTGGTGAAAATGAAAGGATACCAGGTTCATTTAATCAAATCACACTAAAATAGCTTAACCAAATTGCACTCGATTTCATCATAAAAGATGTGGAATAAACAACTCTGTAGCTCTGCGAGATCAGCACTTACTCAGTTTCCCTTTTATTTTTTCTTGTTCAATCAAAATTAATGTTTGTCTTAAATCTATTTTCTATGGTTAGTCATGAAATGGTTGTTTCTACCTCTGTCTTTATTATTTACTGTATAATCTAGAGAATACTATTATTCTTTATAGGTTTGATTTTATTAGCAACCTGTTGTGTTATCTGTTCGTTAACATTTCAATAGGACTGGCTTGACATCCAATCACTGATGGAATATCTAGTCTGTCTTTCAATTTGTATAATATATTCTTCAATTCTTGACTGTCATATTTTTTCTAGACGTTGTAGTTCTAGATTCTCTCAATTCTAAATCTTCAAACTGACCATAAAGTATAAAAAGTAAAGCCATATTAATATGCTCAGCTGTAAAAGGCTCAAGTCAACAGCTTCCGACATTGCCAGTTCTGTTGATAACCCACTACTATTATGGACTACTAGACTAATATATACAGCTACTTTCTCTCGGTTAAACGAGAAGAAAGATTTGTACTAATAGTGTTTAGAAAAGATATGTCTGCATCTTGTACTCTGAAAAACTATGAAGACAATGATATGCAATGTATGTTATTGTAACTATCCTACTAACCTGTTTTGAAACTGTCTCATTGTTCTTTCTTTCTCATTAAAATTAATACAATTTTAAAAAATAAATCTTCAAACTGCATCTGAAGACTTCATGATATTAGTTGGCTTCCAAAAATCCCTTTAATCTTAAGATTGAACACTTTCCTTTCTTAAAACCCCTTAAGTATTTCCTTTCTAGACCTCGCCTATTGATCAAATCTTGCAAAATTTCAACTTATAGATCTCTCACCTACATCTTTTTCTCTTTCTGTCACTTTCATATCCTTGTTTTAAACTCTCTTGCCCAAGTTATTCCTGGTATTTTTTTCTAAGCGAGGAAATTTGCTCCTCATGTACCCTACTCCAAGCCATAGTGATCATGTCCAGGACTTTTACCTTACTATAATGAAAGAGATTAGAATTCATCTTTTAAAAGCAAAAGTGCATACCTTAGAGACTGGGTGTAGTAGTGTAGTAATCCTAGTGCTTGGGAGGCTGAAAACAGGGGGATCACTATGAGTCTGAACTGTGTAGAGAGATCCTGTAGACCCTCTATTAAATACATTTTATAAAACAGTACATATCTTATCTGGAATTCCAATTTTAAGCTTTTAAACTTTCTTTTCTCCCTTTTGTGAATCCTCCAATATAAATTCATGAAGGATTACTTGATAGAATAGGTATACACGTGGAGGCATACCACATTTAGCAAATGTCTATCTCACCTTCAAAACTATCTGTATTAATATGACCTATATTTCTGAAATATGTAAGCATTATCTAATTAGTACAGAGAAATTTTTAGTAATTTCCATGAAATTTAATTGCCATGAAATTGATGGCACTGAGACTAGGAAGATAGCTTAGCAGTCTAAGCGCCTGTCTGGCAAGGTGAAGGACCCAGGTTCGATCTCTGGTATCGCATGCTACGCTGGTCTCATGCCATTCCAGTACAGAAGCAGGATGTGGTGGTGCATGCCTGTAGTCCCAGTGCTAACACAGGAGGATCACTGTGACTCCAAGCTGTGTAATAAGACCCTGTACCAAATAAATAAATCTTAAGAAAAAAATTATGGCTCACAGAAGATTATTTATTTAAACTCTAGAATTAAAAAAAGAAAATACATTAATTCATCCTACACTTTTGAAAATATGGTACCTTAAATTCTGTGGTACACTTTTAACATGTGTGTCACTCATTTTTGTATCTCTTTGTACATGAGTTTGGTTCATCCCCAAGAATTACACATGCTACCTCCAGCTAAACGAATTTCCTTGTCACAAGCTATCATAGAATCTGTTCCTTGCCTTCAGAGTCCTTAACTTAATTTGTCATTATATATCTGCCAGTGAGATTATTTGAGTAACATCTGCCTCTCTCTTAAGTTGAAGCCCCATGGTGGCAGGGCATTTTCATATTTTACCCTAGCACCTAGAGGAGTGTTTTAATCACTGAGAACACAGTGCTGTCCTATAATGTGTTGTAGTCACTCTTCACTACAAGTGTGAACAATTCTGATTGTGTCTCTATTACTCAACAATGTCCCATTGCCACTAATATGTCCAAAATGTCAGTAAAAATCCAAATCTCTTATCATTCATTACATGATAAATTTCCAAACTGTTTGCCCCACTATGCTCCAAAAACAACTCTTAGAATATTTTGTGATCCACAAAGGTCCTTCAGCATTCTGCTTGTGATGCCTATATCACCCTAAAATGATTTTTCTGACAAACATTTACTTTTCCTGCTAGACAGGTAAAAATCTTTCTCTTTTATGAAAACTGTTCAACCTACCCTTAAGCTAACATGGAGGTTTGCTTTTCTGTACCTTTATGATTTTCTGTGCATGCCTCTATTAGAATACTTATCACATGTTTCTAGGGCAGGGATTCCTGTTTTTTATACTTTATTTCTTTGGTCCATTAGGCAATGACTATTACATTTCATACTTTTAATAAATGTTTCTTGCTTGAGTAAGCCATTAATAAATAAATGAATAATGCAAATAGATTGACTGTGCTGTTTTAGTTATTTCACTCCAATTTCGATATGTGTATGTGCATACGTGTACACACG
This sequence comes from Myocastor coypus, assembly GCA_004027025.1. Taxonomy (NCBI): domain Eukaryota; kingdom Metazoa; phylum Chordata; class Mammalia; order Rodentia; family Myocastoridae; genus Myocastor; species Myocastor coypus. The sequence goes on from PVJA010022517.1 coordinate 13,837, forward strand.
TCCAACAAATTTTGCTCTTTTCTTGAGTGAAAAATATGTGGTTAGGATTATGTGAGGAAGAATCTGATCCCTTATTGCTTAAATATTTATTTGCTCATTAAATTTCCTTTTTAAGCTAATATTTTCAAATCTTATGAGTTTAACATGACTTTTGAAGATTTCACCAGATTGTCTGATTTTAATTTAGACAGAAGGAGCAGCTAGCAATATCCAACAAATATTAAAGAAACATTTAGTTTCAGGGTAGGAGAAGGAACTGAAAAATATATTCAGATGCTATCTTTTTTTCAACTAGGAGTTCTCTTAGTATTATACAATTAACATATTCCATAATATCATTTGTATAGGAAACTTCTTTACATTAATTCATGCATCTCTATTGAGTAAACGTTCTTTATCAGCCCTAATTACTAAATTATCCAAGCAGTGCATAGTCAAAATTATATACAACTTAGTGAGGACAGTGAGATAGTTCAGTGGTCTAAAGCACCAAGCTCATGCAGATGCAGGGGACCATGGTTCAATCCCTGGCACCATTTTACATATATATAAAATTTAAACACAACAAGCAGATGGATGATCATAAAATGTTGTTCTATACACTTACCCCACCAATAAATTTAATGCATATATTTTCCAAATGCAGTGGACACACTAGTCACAATTGGCCTCACATGAAAACAACTCAAGTTGCAATCAGAATTTTAAGTTGAAACTTATTTCCAAAATCTTGTGTTATGAGCCAAATGCTGATCAATCATGTGGTTGTAAACAAAGATGCATGATACCGGAAAAAAGAACATAAGTGTCAGTCTCAACCCAGATGTGATAGTTTATGAACAAGATTTGGGACAGTGCTTTATATAATTACTACGATTACTGGTATCAAAGGGTCCCATAAAAGCTAGAAAAGAATCTAAGAAAGAAAGTGAAGGTAAAGAAAATTATAATTGAAAAGAAGGAAAATGTGGAGAAATATATGAGTGTTGTTTGTGTGACGGATCTTGCTAATATGTACCGCATGTAGAAATCCACCATCTCAAAAACCTTACAGAGAAAAGATTCGTATAAGGAAGCTAGTGTTGCTAGAGGTGTTACTCAAATTAGGAACCCTTGATCAACAGAGTTAGGTATGGTAAAAAGGCTATTAGTGTGGAAGAATGAAAGGCAGCCAGCAGGTTATAGCTGAGTCTATAACTTGTGAAGATGCTAAATACAGGTCTTATAAACGATAATCTATCAATAACATTTCGTGCCAATAATGAGTGATTTCACAACTTCTAAAAGAAGAATTGGGTCATATAATATGACTAAACATGGTGAAGCAGATAGTGTTGATGAAATGGCTGCCAAAATTACATACACCACTTTAAAAGGATGACACAGAGACAAGGCTTTGCTCTTATCAAATGTTAAGCTGTGATCCAAAAGACCTTTTCTCGAAGAAAATGCTCAGAAGAATATGTATTACCCAAGAAGAGAAGAAAACTCTAGGCCACAAGCCTAGGAGGTTAGGCTAACATTATTGCTGTGGTCCAGGGTGAATGGCAGCCTCAACACTGAGCCTCTCTTGGTTCATTATCACTCTGAGACTTCTAGAGTGTTCAGAAAACATAAAGCCATGAAGAGTAGGGCAGGGGTCATGTGCAGACCTAATACAATGTCCTGGGAAACAAGGCTACCATACTTTTTCTTGAGTGGATCAGGGAGATCTTCTGTCCTAGAGTTGAGTAACACCAAGAGGACAAAGGCTAAAGGCTCTCCGCACCATGGACAATGCCCTTGCTCACCCACAGCTTTATTGGAAAAGAACTGGATGAAGAATTCTCTTGGATCTCAGTTGAGTTTCTCTCACCTGACATAGCTTCTCATACAGCCTATGGACCAGTAGGTTGTAAATTTTAAGAAGCTTTATGCCAAGGAACTGTTTCTAAAGTACTTCCTGATGGTCTAAGATACAGATTTAACCCTTAAACAATTCTGGAAAGAACATTAAGTATCCTTTCCTGTGTTGGGCTAATTGATAAATTCTAGACAAGAGTCCCCCTAAGGGCACTGAGACTTTCTGAAAGAAGCTATAGCCTAAAATTGCACAGAAAAGAGACCTTGAAGTCTGTGCAGAGGAGTCTAAGCTTTCAGCTGACCTGTGATTGCTAGCACTGCCGTCATAACAGAGCCCATACATAGGCTTGTAGGTAGACAGTGGCGATGCTGAGACACTGGTGGAGAAGCGCTTGGAGGAACTGTCTACAGTGCAACTTCAGCAACTTTTGGCTGAGCAACAGAGAATGAAAGCTGAGGAGCTTTTTGAAGAGGAACGGGAGAATCAACAACCAGGACAGCGAAGGTCTCCTTCGCAAATAAAGGGGGAAAAAAAAAACAAAAAACCAGACACTTCTATGAACATTTGTACAGAAGACCCACCAGACAGAGAAAAGGCCAATCATTGTATTCACCTTATGTAACAACAGTGTCATGTTGTATTATAAACAGTGTTACAGAAGAGACAGAAACAGGCAACCTTAGATCAATTTTTAGTTCTTAAAAGGCTGAGAACTAGTGAGCCAGTAGAAACAGGTCTCCCAAGAAGAGAAATGACAGCAGAGAGCCAGATTCCTGGTGTTCCTATGGAAGGGGACTCACCTCAACACAGTAATCACCTTCTATGTCATCCTCCCTTCCTACAGGCCAAAAATGTCAACTTGAATAGTGAGTACAGTATAGAATTATTATTTTTTGTAAACTAGGCACATCTTATAACTGTTGGTACACTAGGAAAATTATTGTTATTTCTGGTAAATTATGCACCTTATATAATCCTTTCTTATTATAAAAAGTTAAGGGATGCTTTGAGAGATTCAGAATGCATTGTGGGTATTTCCATTGTTTCTAATGGGAAAAGTAGTCTTGACTTTCAACTAAGTTGAGTTACAATCAGCCTTCATGAGTGCATTGAGTTTGTAAGTCAACGGTCCACTTTATGAACTTGCTAAAAACATCAGCCCAGTTTCACTTCTCATTAATTGGGCTCCACAATGTTATTGTTGTATGTGGAAAGGGTAAATATTGCAAACTTAGAAAGTGATATTAAAATGGGAAGAGACAATCGGTATTCAAGTGTATTTTTGCAAATTCTGCAAACCCTGCACATGTGGCATTATGACTCGTAGTTGCTCGAAGTACAGATGGGCTAGTGCAAGCTGTCCTGCTTTCAGAACACATCTGTTCACTGCTGTCATTCATGCAGGGTGATACCTTCATGACATCCATAGCGTATCACTTGTCTTTTCCCAAGTAAATGTTTCACTACCCAAGAAATTTTGAAATGCCTGGTAAAGGTTTGCTAGGGTGTCTCACATAGTTGAATGAGGCCTGAACTTAAGCTCCATTAGTAGAGTTGGAAATTGCTCTCCGGTAACCCATTATTATTAGAGTGAGGTCTGTAAATCATTTAATAAATCTAGCAAGAAGTTCACAGGCATTGATTGCTCTGTAATCATGGTGTATGGCAGCCTACATAAAGGACAACAAACAACTTGCAAATTTTATGTCTTATAAAAAATCTCTTACCTGATCTTAACCCATGATAGGAGTTTTACCTTTATTTTTTATTTCTAAATTTACTACTCTAGTAAAGTCAATGTTTGGTATCCTACTTTTATTGTGTTTATTGTATTGTAGAAATAAGAAAGAACAAAAGGTAAAAACTATGTCAAACTAATATGCAGAAGCCTTCAGGAAAATATAGTTTAACAAATGAGTTGAAGCTCAGGGTAGAAAAAGCTTTGTTACACACTATAAAGTTAAACTTTGGGGAAAGTTAATACTTCTTCAGCATTGTACTAAGAACATTAAAAATACTTTTGCCAAGGGAGGGTATCAACATTTTAATCTACCTTACACTGATAAAAAAAAAAAGGAAAACACACAGCAGGGAGGAGACAGGGCAGGTTTTCAAGGAGCCACCAGCAGTAGAGACAAAGCTTCCTTTGTTTAGTGAATATTGCACCTGCATTAAATTTACTGCTGACATCTTTCCGTAGAAATTTGATTTTTCTCTCATTCCCCCCGCCCCCGTTTATGGTTTTCAAAACCGAGGAATGTGAGGCATGCTGGTCTTCCTCCTTTGCGCTGCTATGGTTCTGTCTTCAGTTGTGAAAGAGCACCGGGCTTCCTCACCTCCCTGGCCGTCAGCACGTCGTCCGGGCAGTGCACCTGCGCGGGTAACACTACACTCAGCCTCGCAGAGCTTCATAATTCTCTAGCGCACTCAAGAGATCAATTCCTGTGGCTCTGGCCCTCAGACACTAGGCCCTGTTCTGACAAAGAGTTTCTTTCAAATAATCCTAGCTGAGGTTGGTACTACATAGGGACTCACACCCATGACAGGAGCCGCAATACCAGCGTCATAATGGAGGGCACTGTGGCCATAGGCGCAGCAGTTACGATGATGCTCTCCCACCCACAACTCACCTCTATCACTGCATCTGTGGTGCTGTCTGGCTGTTATTTATGGCTCCTGTGCTGTTGTTTACTTTTGCAATGCGTGCAAACCATTATCTGTTGTTGCAAATGAAGAAGAAGTTGATTTATTTGAAGCAAGAGAGCACAATTAAAAGTGGGAGCCTTTCTCAGGCTAAGCCTACACTGTTTTGGTTTGTTTTTCCTCCATTTAACCTTCAAGACACTCCAAAATAATTTTAAGCATCAGCCATGTACTTGGCTATCATTTTTTAGTTTCCGGGGGTTTCTACAGATCATGTTTCTCCACATCCCATGATCATTTCCAAGTTGCATTTGATCTGTGAGATGCAAATTTAGCATTGGTTTATAAATGAGCCACTCCACTGTGAATATTATATTTCCCCCTATTTCTCCTAGATTTCCTTGCTTATTAAGAAGTCTGGGAAGGAAATAGAATATTCAGTTCTCGAACTTTCTTTGTTTTTGACATTTCATTGAGTCCTTATAAATATTACTAAGTATGATTCATTTCATTTGTCTGTGCGTTCATTCTTTTTAATGTTCCTGTCATAGTATTTGAACCTGATCACATAAGGCTTTATCAGTTCAAACTTTTACCACATTTCTTCTTCTCTAATCCCCTGTTTCTAGCTTAGGAAGGCCTATGGACCCCCAATTGGGGGTCGCCCCACCAGTTGTCTTTCTTCCCTAAAGACTCAGCTTTCATCCTGACCCTTGGAGTCTCCCCTGACAGCTACTGCTTTCTCTCTGCAAGTTCCTCGCCGCTTGGGTTGCAGACCCTTCTCAAGTCCCTAGAGCAGTAATGGGGAAATTTTCAGAGAGGACATGCCCAAGCTGCAACACAAAACCCATTCATTTCCTGCAAAGCACCAGTGTGCAATTAAACCTGAACCATCAGCTGCTGCAGGGACACTGGTGCAAGGTGGTTCATGTGCACACAGAGAGGACTCTGTCTGCCTGCCTCCGCTTGTACTCCTGAAAGTGGCCACCATTGCCCTAGAGGGACAGCCAAGGCCTAACTATATTGTAGAAAAGTCTTAAGGATAACAAAATGATCTTTAAAGTGGTCATCAAATCTTAGCTTTTCTGGAGTCCACAGGCCAAATTTCACCACAGTAGTCCCCAGTTGAATACCTTTGCCCAGATATGATCCTATTTTCTTTTTGCTGGGGCTTATCCTAACTGCATCTTCCCTCAAACATGTCTCTGTTGCTTCATTCTAAGACTTCAGCTAAGGACTATCTGTTCTTCAAACCTTGAAGAAGAAAGGAACATTTTCTTCCTTTCTGTCAGATCAGAACCTGCCTCTCAAATAAGTTTTACTTGGGGTAGTTCTTTGGAATATCTTGTATTGAGATTTGCCATTCTTCTTGTGGGAATCCATCTTTAAAGGGTATTGTGTTGCCTCTGAATCTTTTAAAACACAACTGTCATGTGTAGATTCTTTGTATAATACATGCTATTTAATTTCAAAGTTTACTCCAGTTGAGTTCCCATTCCCTACCAGTATACAAGGAGATTAGCCTTGCTTGTCCTGGTCATCTGCTACTCTACTCTGAGAGCACTTTATCAAAAACCTACAAAGCAGAATTTTGTAGAACATTTTTCAATGGCAGCCATGTGGATGAGTCATGGCCATTGCTTGACCAATTTGTTCTCTGTGGAAGCCTGAGAGAACGTTTTCTTTCAAAGTGACTCCCCTTAGGCACACTATATATTGTTGATCCCTTTCCACTGTAGCCCCATAACCACCTTGAACAGAAAACTTGAGACACCATTGAGTCATAGAATATTACACCACAGGTTATTTTATGTCATGAGTCCTCACTGACCTTGAAGGACTAGGGCCAAAATATTGACTATCTTTTTTTTTTTTTTTTTGTCTTTTCGAGACAGAGTCTCACTATGCAGTTCAGACTGGCCTTGAGCTCACTGTTGTAGCCCAGGCTGGTCTCGAACTCACACCGATCCTCCTGCCTCAGCCTCCCAAGTGCTGGGATTACAGGCGTGCGCCACCACACCTGGCTGACTATCTTTGTAGCCCTTTTTTTTTCTCAAATTTTTTGATCTGCAAGCTTAAACTGCTAACCCTCCAGAGGAAAAGGATAGTGATATTACCTGGTTTCAGGGTAAATCCTGAGGGGATTTGACTGACCTTGTCAGATACAAGTTACATTTTTTTGTTATATAGGCATTGCTTTAACTTGCTCTTAACCATCCAGTGGAAAAGTCTAACCAGGAGGCATAAAAAGTAAAGCCATATCAATATGTTGAGCTTTAAAAGGCTCAAGTCAACAACTTCCAACATTGACAGTTGTGCTGATAACCCATTAGTATTATGGACTACTGGACTATATATACAGCTACTTTCTCTTAGTTCAATAAGAAGAAAGATTTGTACTAATAGTGTTTAGAAAAGATATGTCTACATCGTGTTCTCTGAACAACTACTATGAAATCAACAATATGCAATGCATTCATTATTGTAACTGTCTTACTAACCTGTTTTGAAACGGTCTCGTTATTTCTTTATCATTAAAATTAGCAAAACTTTTTAAAAATTACAAAACAATAGCACAGGAGCTTTCAGGAATAAGCAACACACATGTATCCCTAAAGGCACATTGTAAGCCATATTTACAATTGGATTTTCTCAAGAACATTTCCTAAGTAAAAGATTGAAATTCAGATTATACACTTAGATTCTAATTTTTAAGAAAAGCTATTTGAGTTTTGGAGCCCTGTTATTATCAATCTGTTGTTTTTTTTTGGGGGGGGGGTTGTTGTTGTTTGTTTTGTTTTTGTTTTTTGTCTTTTCGAGACAGGGTCTCGCTATGCAGTTCAGGCTGGCCTTAAGCTCAATTTTGTAGCCCAGGCTGGTTTTGAACTCACACCAATCCTCCTGCCTCAGCCTCCCGAGTGCTGGGATTACAGGTGGGCAGCACCACGCCTGGCTCAATTTGTATTTTTTTTTTTAATGTACTCAGTACATACGGGGTCTACATGTTCTCACTATACAAACTTGCAGTGATCCTTCCTGTTTTTCAGTTTCTGAGAGCTGGGATTACAGGCACACACCACCACACCCAGTCTCAGCCACCCTCTCAGTGTGTCCTGGGGGCTGCATGGCAGGTTGGGGATTGAACCCCCAGACTTTGTTTCTACCTAAGTAAGTGTTTTAATCCACTGAGCTATCTGATTAACCCTTCAATCTGTATCTTTCAGAAAGAAGTTGTGTGCTATATTTGCAGAAACAAAATTCCGATGTACATATTTTTTTTTCTAAAAAGAGAAATCATTTCCTCTCAAAAACAAATAACAGAGCCACACCTGTAATCCAGAATTAGGGAGGCTGAGGCAGGGGGATTGCTCTGAGTTCAAGACAAGCCTGAATCGAAAAGCAAGACACAGACTCAATATAATATTCTAAGGGATAGCCAAATAGCTCAACAGATTAAAGAATCTGCTTAGACCGACTCAGTGACTGGGGTTCAATCCCCTATGTGCTATGCCAGCACCAACCCCTGGGCACACTGAGACAGTAATTGAGATCGGATGTGGTGGCACATACCTGTAATCCCAGCATTTGGTAGGATCCTGAGAACTATGAATCTGATCTCTAGTGAGATCCTATAGACCCTGTACTAAATACAATAAGAATAATAATCTACTTGTATAAAGATAGAAACTGAAAATACGGTTTCATTCTTAGGGAGTTGAATCTTAGTCAAAATATACAACTATATAATAAAATATTGTATCAAAGTCAAACTTGGAGCCATGAATATATTTTTCTTTATGTTCTCCAGGTAACAAGGCCTTCAATACTACAGGTATTTTCAGGGTGGAAGTTAGAAATTTTGTTACAAGTTTAATCTGACTATTTCTTTGTGCAAAAGTGTAATAGGAGAGACAGAGGTATGCTTTGGAATGGCACAAATAGGGAAGAGAAATTTTTCCTGAGAGATGTTTGTGGATCCCTATACCAGTAGGAATTGTCATACCACTCCAGCACAAAACACCAGAGAAGTAAAAACCTTCGTAATTAGTAACTTTTCCCTAGCATAGAAACTACCCACGATCAAAGTATAGCCCAGTGTGAAATGCTTGGAAAGAAACTGTAGAAAATAGGCTCCATGGGGATAGGTATGGGCCGCTGCTAGTTCTGGCTGCCCCTTTGTCTGAAAGCTGTGTGTCACTCTGGATCTCAGCAGATTTATGAAAATGTTAAATAAAAAAGCTTCCTTTTTTTACTTTGGGGAATGGGAACAGAGTCATACTTTCCGCATGGAAAGGGTATTTGTAAAACTCCCATTTCACAATGAGAGAAACAGACTCAGAGTGAGGCTCACTGATCTGTATTTCAATATCTCAAAGTAGGAGGTGATAAAGCTGGGTTTTATTCCCATATCCATTCATCCTCAAACCTCTGTCTTTCAAAACAAAACCATCTGTGTTTCCGGTTGAACGAAATCTAACAAGATCGGCCGCGTTCAGGGTGGTATGGTCGTAGAGAGGTTGATCAAAATCTGGACAAGACAGTAATTAGGAAGGAACCTAGCAAACATCAGTTTTATGAAGTAATCAAAGTAAACTCTATGATATCTCGATACCATGAACCCCTTGATACAACGTACACAAAACAAAGCTTACTTTCATATTCCTGCCCGAAATGCATAAATTCTCTCCCAGCATGAGAAACTATCAGAGGAACACAAATCAAGTGACATTTTACAAAATAAATGCCTGTCACTCTTCAAATCTCTGAAAGTAACAAAAGACAAGGAAAGACAGAGAAACTAATATAAGGAGAAATAGTGGGTGGGGATATAGCTCAGCAGCATAAGTACTTTCCTGCCTGCCTGCCAAGCATGAAGTCCTAGGTTCAATCTCCTGTACCACAAAAGGGGGGTGGCAGGAAAAAGAAGTTCAAATAAGATCTGCTTTTGGTTAGCAACATAGTACTGATATAGTATCATCCTACACACTAGGATCACATCTGAGCTTCCTATTGAGAAAAGTAACATGAGGAATATAAAGGAACTCTTCTGCTATGTTTACAGTTTTTCTATAAATCTAAAATTAGTTAAAAAGAAAAAGTTAAGCAGAGTAGAAAATAAGCTATGTTGAATCACAAAGGAGATTTCAAATGCAATGCTTATGGTTCGTTCTCCAATCACTACAGAGATCTTGGCACACCTGGGATCCCATTAAAACAATAGGTTAGGTTAACAATATCTTCTGTTGCCATAAATTGGAGAACATTTAATAAGCTCACATGATACACACTTTCCCTTCAGGAAAATATGATGATGATGCTACAAATTATGAGTAAAGCATTGCCTGAGCTGTACAGCAAAGTAAGCACTATCCAAATTCTTCTGATAGGAAACTTGCCTAGCATACAGGGAAGTATCTCCATATAAAAGATGCTTTAAGGAGAATGTTTCATACTTTATAGATGCCAGTGAGTATACCTATTACTCAACAAACAATTTGCATTGCTTAATCGTTTAAAAATATGATTTATTTCTTTAAAAATATCACTTATTCATGAAACAACTGTAGACTCAGCAGGTGAGATGTGGAATCTGAGTCCTTAGGTCTAGAATATGATCAGATCAGCTTTCTGCTGTGGAAACATTGCTTCAGTGACAAGACAGGTGTGGGGCTGCAATAGGGAAAGCCTGGAGACACGTACAAAGCTACTGTAGAGTCTAGAAAATGAGGGCAAGGGCCTTCTTACAGTGCTGTCAGTAGGATAAAGAAGATGGCATGGAATCCAGACACAAGACTTGTATCCAAGGGCATATGGTGGCCTATTCCACTAGTGAATGAAATGTGCTAAGGAAGAGAAGAACGGGGCTGAGGAGATAGCTCTGAGGCACAAGTGCCTGCCTAGCAAGTGCAAGGTCATGAGTTCGAACTCTGGTCCCACAAAAAAGAAAAAAAAAAGGAGGTATGATAGAGAAAAGGAATGAATGCATGGGGCAGGAGACTTGGAGATGATGGAAGAAAAATGGAAAAGGGGTAGAAAAAAGGAATGAATGTTTTCAAAAATTCTCAATTTTCTTAAGCTTTTTTATTATCTTTATGTTAATCACCTTGGAAAGGCTTCTGTATACCTAGATAGTCTCTATTTAATTGTGGATGTTACTGGCTTCTGACATTAATGTCAGTTCTGATATAATTTAAGCCCTCAAGACCTTAGCATGGTTTCTTCCCCTCAGAAAATATCAGGAAGCATCAGGTATCAGAATGCCTTCTGTATCTGCAGGATGCTCTAGGGACCCAGAGTTACATAGGCACCCATAAATAAAGGTGCCCCTCTTATTCATGTAGGATAAGCTCCTATTGCATCATTGCTTTAACACTACTGGATAAACACAAAACTGACAACTGATAAACATCAATTTGACTGGATTCCACCACTGGGTGCACTGAGGACACACAGAAGGTATATTTATTCATTCATGTAAGTATGCCAAGCAATATTTTATATTCTGGGGACATCATGGAGAATAAGGACAGATAGTTCAGGGGTCTAAAGTACCTGCTTAGGTAAGCCTAGGCAAGCATACAGGGATTGCAGTTGGATCCCCAACACCACATGGGCTGAGCCAACCACAAAAACCAGGGGGCTGGTATTATTTTCACTTATTATAAATAGTGTACCAAAAACAAGACAGAAAACATAACCTGCTTGGACTCTTGCAGGTTGAATTATGATTCTTCCAGGCACCAATTGAATGGTATATGTTAAACCTTATAATCTTTAATATTTCTGTATCTGTCCCCTCATATATAAAATAGGGTGTATAAGAGTATATTGCATACTTAGAAAAAGGGTGTTGGGGGTTTAGTCTTGTCAAGGGAAGATGAGAAACAGGTCTTGCTCCCAAGAGCAATTGGGAGCACAGCTAACAAGTGACAAACTCAGTCACCTGGCTCTGGAATTTGAAATCATGGACTCTACTCTTGGTCTCCCATATTTTTCCATGATGCCAATATCTTCGCTCCACACATCTCCAGTTTAGCACGGGAGCTCACTGTTACCACCAACTTTAGATTACTGTGAGCTTCCTGAGAGCAGGAAGCCTAACTTCGTTCTCTAATGTATCTACAGTAGTAGCATTGCATTCAGCAAATACAAGGCACTCTACAAATAAATTTGCCAAAGTTGTGTACACAGTAGGGAGCATAAATGATTCTTAAACATTCTGATCTGTCCTCCAATAGGACTACATTAATAATCATGTTGTCTACCTGCATTTTTTATTTACAATCATATTGGGATAAATTGTGTCTTTACTGCTTTCTCTGGTATGTCCAAGCACTTATACTTCATTGCTCTGTAGGATGAGTTAAATCCAATAAAGCCTTAAAACTTTCCAACACAGAGATTAATTGGCAAAGACAGCATAAATGTTAACATTGTATATGAGTCGAGTCAGACAACATTTCTAAATCAGCTTTTTCAATAAAATTTTAGTAAACTTAACACTTTACATATTAATGGTTTCCCCTATTGAGAGATCATTTCTTTAACACTACTAGGTTGATTGAGGTTGATGTCTGTGAACTGTAAACTCCTATTTTTTTAGTTTTTAAAAAATCCATTTGTTTGGTACAAAGTCTCTATACACAGCCCAGTCTCATAGTGATCCTCCTGCCTCAGCCTTTCCAGTGCTGGGATCGCTGGTGTGAACCACCATGCCCCAGTTCACTTAGACCACTGAGCTATCTCCTCAGCTCTGTAACTGTAAACTTCTAAGTGGTACTGTCTATTTGAAGGTGTCATTAACAAGATTTATATATTGAAGGCACTATCCCTAAGTATACACTACTGGTCAAAATATTATAGATTCAAAATTATGTGGAATTTAGCAAAGGCTATTTATTTATTTATTTATTTATTTATTTTGTAGTAGGTTTTCACAGTGCACACAAACTTTATGATACAAAAACCTTTACCTTGAGCTAGGCAGGGTAGCCTCTGCTGTAATCCCAGCACTTGGGAGGCTGAGGCACAAGGGTTTCTAGAAGTGTGAGGTCAGCCTGGCCTATGAAGTCAAGTCATTATGCGCTTGAACTACATAAAAAAAAAAAAAAAAAAAAAAAAAAAAAAAAAAAAAAAAAAAAAAAAAAAAAAAAAAAAAAAAAAAAAAAAAAAAAAAAAAAAAACCTGTGTCAAAAAGACAGAAACAAAAATAAAAACAAAACAATCTATACCTTAATTATCACATGTGTTCAATTTTAAACAAATTCCTGGAAAAACAAAGCAAATGAAAAAAAAATGTTTTTCTCAAGTAAAGCTTTCTGTGAGAAAGTCAAAAAGATAATCCTGATTTCCCAATTATGTTCATTTAACCTGACAGAAGAACTAAACTGCTTCTTTTTCTGAAAACAAGACAGACATATGCAAATTATATATCTGTACATGTAAATTTGAAATATTTCCAGTGTTTAGAATGTATTTCCTGAGGACTGGAGAGATAGCTCAGTGGTACAAGTGCCTTTCTGGCAAGTGCAAGGCCCTGAATTCAACCCCTTGTGCCAAAATAAGTAAATAAATAAATAAAAATAAAAAGTGTTTCCTCCAAATGTTCTTAGTTATGAGTACTCTACTATAAATCTTTTCTGAAATGAATTCATTTAGAAATGTGCATAATTTTATACTAAATATGTACATATATGTCTTAGAAAATGAAACAAACTCTTTTTTATAAAAATTAAACAAAATCCGAGACTCAAATATAAATGTATGCAAAATAGACAACATCAATATTGTTTGGGAAAGACATGATTTTCTTATTAAATTTCTGGGATGCATTTAAGATGCATAAAATACAAACCAGGAATATCAGGGTACAGCACACTATTTGGGGATGCAGTAAAGCTGCAGGCCCTGAGCCCCACCTCCTTTTAAGACGACATTACTGAACTCCTGCCTGGGGCCATGAGTCTGACTTGTAGGCTCTTTGCACTGGGTGGAGAAAACTTGTCCATTACCTGTTCTTCATCTTTAAATGTATGGCAAAGTGGATTTAGGGCAGCAGTGAGTATGTTGGATACAATAGAACACCGTAGCAAAGCTGTTTTGTGGTTGTATATTTCTACTCCAACTAAAGGCACAATCTAACCATTGCAGAGATTTGGACAAATTATCAACAGTTTAGTAATTTATCAAGTAATTATTAGGTTTTTAGAGGACTGTAGTTCTTGAATATGGATTCTGACTTCACATTGTATTATGAATTCTCAGGTGTTGGCGGAAGGTAGATCAAATAGTGTTGGCGGAAGCTGGGTAGTTAGACAGTGGTTCCTCACTTATCACAGAGGTTAGGTTCCAGACACCCCTGCGAAAAGTAAAAATCAGCAAAGTAGCAATGATATATATAATATATATATATATTATATATATTATTTATGGTATACATTATATATATACATATATTTAAGGCTTTATAAACTCTCCCACACTCTTACAAACCTTTCCCACACTTATAAAAAAACTTCTAATATTCTCAACTATTTTCTAAGCTCACAAATCTATTTAATTATAACAATATACATACACTGTACAGTACTGCAGACTCCCACGGCATAGCAAAAAAATCCACAATAAATAATTTAATGTTTTTTAAAATTCAAGAAACAGTGAATCTGGGAAAATCGAGCCACAAGTTGGTGAGGGACTACTGTACTAAAAACAGTCTACGATGTTAAAACACCCGTTTGTTTGTTTTTGTATTTAGTACAGTGTCTACAGGGTCTCTGTACACAGATGGGACTTGTCATCTTTTTCCTGTTTTCAGCCTCCCAAGAGCTGGGATTACAGGCATGTGTCACCACATCCAGTCTCAGTTGCCTTCTCAGTGCACCCTGGGAGCAGGGCTGGCACAGCAGACCTGGGGAATGAACCCTGGCCCCTGCATCTTTCTAAGCAGGCATTCTAATCTGCTGAACTATTTGACCCACGCAACCTTGTGGTATTAACTGAGTATCTTTTCCATTTTAAGCAGGAAAATCCAACCACTGTTCTTATTTTTTAAGTCATGGACTCTAGCAATTTTCTTCAGGAGTTGAATAAATAAATAGGCATCTCCAGAGACAGAATGGCTTACTTAACAGCATGCAGTGGGAGGCAAGCAGATAGATGGCAGGCACTGGAGGCCTTGTCTACAAGTTCTGCCCAGGCCTTCACAATTTGTTCACACCTCAGTCCCTTGAAAGGATAACATGGTAGTCTGCAGAAGAGACAGATGACCGGCTGACACTTAAAGCTTAGGCTAGGAACCTGAGCACCATGTCTTTGTTCTGGTAGTCACCAGGGCTTCAAAAGTTTCAGAGCAGACAGATGAATGGGAGGCCTTCCAGAGAGCAGAGTTTTACAACTGTTTACAATGCATTATTTAGGACACTGCCCGTTGCCAAGATGTTCTGCCAAAAGGCCATGTTGTCACACTGCACGAAGCCCAAAGGTTGCTCTGGAGGTCTCCCATGCTTGCTGGGCTTCAGGACATGAGAATACAAGCAAGAAAAAGAAATGAGAAAGGTTTTTATCAGAGACAAAAATCTAGGTGTTTGTTTACTTAAATATTTACTGCATCAGCAGCCCACAAGCTCATTTCTCTTGCTTTAAAGCAAAATCTACACTGAGACACCTTTTAACCCAGTGCCAAGGTTTGACTTGAAATGGAAGAGTGAGGACAATAACTGCAGTGGAACTCCCAGACATGCCACCATTATTCCTTGAATGTGGTACTTTTGCAAAGCAGTGAAGGTAAAGGTTTGGTTGTTAAGCACTGTGAATGGTCCACAAGAAGTCCACATTACTGGAGCAGAAGATTGCAGCCCACCTAGACACTGTCTACTATATGCAGGCTACACTAATCCGCTATGCTGAAGACCTGATACATTGAACATGAAGCAGACATACTTGCAGTGCTCACTCTCAAGCTAGTACTACAACACACCTTGCCATCATTGACATTGGCATGCGCTGCTCCTGCCTGAGGCAATCGATGTCTAATTTGATCAAATTCAGACTCTATAATTTGAATTTAGGCCAAACCACAAGCAAATCATAAAATTTCCAAAGTTGCCACCATCTTGGAAATGTCAAATATCAGGTAAGGAAACAGGAAATAACTATCCCAGGGGAAAAAAATACAGCCCATTTCTTTCAGTAATTTTTGCATCTGGTCTTTAATGGAATCCATCAGTCCATTCATTGAAATTTAAACATCTTCATTAACATTTAATAACCTATGTGACTGTCAGAGAAAAATAATATATCTGCATGAACTATGCATAACAAAATAACCTAAGACTCCTTTAATTTTCAGGGCTAAATATAAAAAAAAAAAAAAAAAAAAAAAACTGTTTCTGGCCACTTGTAAGATCTCTGAAATCAGCTTGCTATCAAGAATAAAAAGAAAAAAGGATGTTTCTATATACTCACATATTAGGGCCTGCTAAAAGCGTAGATTGCTTTGGCAATCACTGTCGGACCTCCCAGTGTTGGAGGAATTGTAGGCTCCCTTTTAATTCCTTTCGGAAATTGCTAGTTAGATAGAATAACATTTCAGGAAACCACTCAAATTGAACATGTTTGTTGTTTTATATTCTGCCAGGCAAACGTCAGAACAATGCCAGGAGACTAGAGTCGGTCAGAACCAGAGAGGGAGGAGAGGTGAACAGAGAGAACCAGGGGTGGAAATGGGATGGAAAGTTTTTTTTTTCAATGGAAGATTTTAAAAGCAGCAGACAGACAAGCTCTTGCTTTTGGGAATTGAAAGCAAAAGATATTAAATTTCTCCTGTTGTCTTGTGGTCAATAGCATGACGTCCAATCTAAAAATTGTGTTGTAGAATGTAATTGTTGTGGTCAATAATGTCCTGGTAAATCTCTATCCATTGGTCAGTAATATTGGCAACAGTGACTACTAACCAAATAGAGACCCACATGGAGAACTCAGTCATGGAGCCTTATTCTTACAGTTTTATTATATTGTTCATTATTATGAATTTTTCTTATTTGCATTTTTTTACACAGTGTACCATACAAATCATTCAATTTAATGAGGATCAACAATTTACTATAAAAGCATCTTCATGCTCTTGTTTGAAGGCCCAGTGAAACTGTCTTTTCTAGTCCAACAGTACAACAGAACTTACTGGTAGAAATTCCCAATAGTCCTGCAGGAACTAATCTTCCCAGAAAGATCAAAATGTGGAAAAGCTGCATGAAGAGCTCTGGTAGCTTACCTTTTTTTTTTTTTTTTTTTTAAGTGGCTGACTCATAAATTAGGAACTTGATTCTCTCGTTCAGGTTTTTGGATGGTTTCCTAATGAGCAGAAGGCTGCTTTATTTATTTATTTATTTATTTACTAACCTCTGCGGTCTCCAACCCTTCGTAGCACTTAACACCTTAGTGACTTTGGCTCTATTAGTATTGCAGGCACTTGCTATTGGCTCACTTACCAGCAAAACCTTTTTTGTCTCATCTCCATGAAAAGGTATCAACTTTGTTTTGTTCTTAACAGTACAGGGAATTGAACCCTTGGCCTTATATGGAAGGTGAGTGCTCTACCACTGTGTAGCAATCCCCACTGTTCTTATTTGCAGAGAGAGTCTTGTTAAGTTGTCCATGCTGCCTTGAACTTGGAACTATCCTGCCTCAGCCTCTAAGCTGGCCTGCTCAAGTATTAAAAAGCATTATGGGCTGGCCTGGTAGCTCAGTGAACTAAAGCCCCTGCTCAGGCAGAGAGCAGCGGCCAGGGTTCAATTCCAGGCCTGCCGTGCCAGCCTTACCTCTGTGCTGAGATGGCGACTGAGACTAGGTATGGTGTTACATGCCTCCAATCTCAGCACCTGTGAGGCTGAAAACAGGAGAATCATTAGGAGTCCATTTATGAATAGAGACCCTATAGACCCTTTAGACCCTGTTTTAAATACAGGGGAAAAAAAACGAAATAAGAAAAAATAGCATCAAAATAATGTTTTCTAATCTGGCTAGATGATCATCACATTTTAGCACATCGAATACATTTTAAGTTAATTTTATTGATTTACTTTATTTTTAACATTAGATTGATTGATCTGAGACAGGGTTTTGCCATACAGTTCAGGCTAACCTTGAACTCACTTTGTAGCCCAGGCTTGACTCAAACTCTCAGGAACCCTTCTGCCTCAGCCTCCAAAGTACTGGGATTATAGACATGCAACACCATGCCTAGACAGAATATTAGTTTAAAAAAGCTTGAGTTTCCTCTTTAAAACAATCAAAATATGTGTGTTTTAGGAATAACAAAATATTGAAAACTGTATATCTTCCAATATGCAAAAGTATACTCAGGAGTTTTTCAAATCAGAATTTGAATTAATTAATTAATTATTCTTTTGATAGCATTGCTATTTACTTTCAGATACATATTCATGTAATTGCTTTAAAATTAAAGATTTTACTATGATGTACATGCAAAAATACTTTGTGAGCTATTAAAATGTCCATGGAAGATGTGACAATACATATTGTCCTTATTTAACAGGTACAAATAGAGATGCAAAGGAAGCGAAGCAACTTTTCCAAAGTCACAAAGATTCTATGGGTGGAGCCAAGTGACAACAGAGGCTTATTGCAGAATCATTGTTAAATACACTGTTGTGCTTTCAGCTATTCTGTACTGATAAGACTGCTTTCCTGAAAGAGCTACAGAAGCAAGCACTGATTTCCTGCTTTCACAGTCCTTTTGCAGTTCTTTGCATGATTGGAGTGTGTGTTAATTACTTTTTACTCATTGCTGGGACAAATACCTGACACTCAGAATGAAGGAAGGAAAGGTTTATTTAGCTCACAGTTTGTGGAGGTTTCAGTTCATACTTCCCTGACTCCAAGATGGCAGAAAACAATGAAGAGTAGAAGAAGAGCAACAGCTGTGGCATCCATCAAGCCTCTCTCTTCCAAATTCTGTGCTGGTGCAGAGCTCCTCCAAAGTGGAGTGGCTGTGAAGATTGAGCTCCTTCAAAGATCAGGACTTCTCCAAGGAAGCAGGGCAGGGTTGGGCCAGGCAGGAAGCAGCCAGGGCAGAGCCAGGCTGGGCTGCTCCCACAAAGTCTTCCTCAACTCTTTTTATACACTTTTTGTGCTGAGTCACTCTGGAGTGGTCCGTCTGGCCCTAGAGTGGAACCAACCACATCGCAGGGCAGGCCCTCCGTGTGCTGCAGGATGGGTCCCCCACAGCCTGCAACCAGCTCAGCCCACCCAACCAAGCCTCCTCAAGTTGACACAATGTATCAACTATTACAGAGTACAATGATAATTGAATATGGTGCGTACAAACAGTCCCGTTTTTCTGGTAGGCAAACTAGGTGGTCACTATACTGTGTGACTTGAACAACAGAAGAGTTCTTGCTATGTGTTCTTGGAATCATCCTGTCTCAGCCTCTAAGTACTTGGCCCACTCAGGTGTGAAGTGGTTAGGCAGGTTCAGCACAGAGCGAAATGTCTCCATGCACAGTTTCCCACTCCTCCTCGCGAACATCATCAGCTACTAGTGCGCACTTATATGCCCCACCCCCAAGCTGTACCCAGTTCAGGAGCAATTTTCCTAAAAGGTCTTCTCTAAGTATAGGAGCTCTTCTCCTGGAAGATTTTCTCTCGTACCCTAGCTGTGATCATTAGCAAAGAACAGTTTTCACATTTTAAATGATTGAAAAATAATCAAATGAAGACGACTTTATGGATCATGGAAAGTAAGTAAAATGGTTCAGTGTCCATAAATGAATTCTTACAGCAATGAGTGATTCACTTGCACACTTTCTGTGGTTGCCTGCACAATTCAAAGGTACGATGTCATAGTCATGAGATCCAAAGTTGAATAGTTGTGATCATATTTAGAAATCAAAGTCCAAAGTAGCCACTATCTGGCCCTTTACCAGTTCCTATCCTAGATGTCTTAAGCAAGTAAATTGTTCCCCTTGATAATTGCAGCACGCTGTGATAGCTGAAGTGAGTTTTCTCTCCTGTGCTTTGACTGTTCTTGGGTGACTATACCTTGGTCAGTGTTTATCTTCAGCACGTGGCAGAAAATTTTAGTGTATATAATAAGTGTTCAATAATGAGTTGGCTGATGTACTGGCCTTTCCTAAGTGTATGTAATTAAATCTAATGAGTATATCTAATCAACTATATTATCTTTTTTCTCATTAAAATTGATGTTGCAAATGACGCTTTCCTTTTTCCTTAAAACAAGCACACAAAGAACTAGACAAGAGGGCCCGGGGAGATAGCTCCATGGCACAAGTGCCTGCCTGACAAGTGCAAGGTTGTGAGTTTGAACCTCGGTCCCTCCTAAATAAATAAATAAATAAAAATAAAAATAAAAGAAGTAGATAAGAAGGAAGGAAGTGATTTTTTTATTTTATTTTTTTTTGTAATGGATATTAAAAGCAACATTTATTCATAACTTCGATACATTGGTTTGCAGTTCATTTCAAAGCCTATTTCAGGCCACTAGATGTACACAACAGACTTGAGAGAAATTACTATTTTATCTATACATTTATATTTAAATTCTTTTTCACAATGTTATATAGATATAAAGATTTCAAAACATGCCCACCAAAACTAGTAACAATTCCAGGAAGGAAGTGATTTAAAAGAAATCATTTCCTCCTGCTCCAGCCAAACCCAAACCGCACCGCTGGGAGCTGAGCCCGCGTGCCCGCCGCGGTAAGCTCGCTGCACCCCTCTGCCCCGCCTCTGCGTTCCTGAGACTAACTTCCTCTTCCAGCTCAGACCCAAACCGCACCGCTGGGAGCCGAGC
>PVJA010022518.1:0-34171 GCA_004027025.1 Myocastor coypus
AAAAAAAAAAAAAAAAAAGAGTTACAAAAACGAAGAATATGTGGCAGAGACCATATATGACCTGCGAAACCTAAAATATTTACTTTGTGGCTTTTTATAGGAAAAAATAATCAACCTCTGGTCTACTCTGAAGATTAAACTGTAGATCAAAGAAGACAAAGAAGTGGAAGAAAAGAAAGAGAAAAAAAAAAGAGGTAAGGGAGCACAGAAAGGGATGCTATGATTTGTTCTGGGAATTAATGTCTTTTGCCAGCCATCTGAGTGCTAACAATATAAATCTCCACATGAATGTAAGATCTCTGTCTACAGCTCAAATTGGAAGAGCCATAAGTATGAGGCCACCTGAGTCAACAGGTCACTAAAATCCTAAAACAAACAGATATGCCAGAAAACTTGTCCAAGACATCAGGACTGACTCAGCCGAAAGGCAAGCAGTCTGGTTCCCAACTTTGGCCAGAGTTACTAAAGCTCATTCTCTTCTTGTTCCAGCAGAAACTCTAATGTCTGCAAGACTCAGTATAGAGGGTAAACAAACTTCTTTAGTTAACTCACAGATATCACTGCAAATAAAAGCTTTTGGGTTTTTATTTGTCTTATGTTTTTTAAATGGTCAGATCTGCACTGCTGTCCCTTCTAAAGAAGGCTGTTACGGGTACCTGGCTCCACCTATTTGCCTGGGACCCAAGATGAGACCTCAAGGAGAGGCAGGCTGCTGGACAGGGCTTCAGAAACCCCTACCAAATGGTCCTTCACTGTCAGCCTACAGTCTGTTGAGTGTTCTGAGAAAGCCATGACCACTCCACAGTTTAGGAATTTAAAAGCTGAGGAACAAGACTATAAAAATGGGGCAAGGGGTATAGCTCAGTAGTACAGGAGCCTGCCTGGCAAGTACAAGCTCCTGAGTTCAATTCTTGATATAAAGCAAGACTACAAAAATGTCAGAGGGAGATATTAGAACAAAGGCTACAGTTGCAGTAAAACTCTGCTGTCTCAGAATTTTTGAAAAGTGAAACTCAAAAATATTGAATCCTACATTTTATAAACCTCATGATCCACAGGTCCATTTAACAAGGTGGCAGCTTCCAGGAGCACCAAGCAATGAAGGGCCTGAAACAATGACTGCAACCCATTTGCACCTGCAGAGCAGGCAAAACAGCTTTCTTTCAGCAGGAACCTTTCAGTCACACTGAGTTCCCAGGGACGGAGTTCCTCACGCACCCTTCTCTCTGAGCAAAAAGTTTGAGCCCAACTGCTTGGTTGGCAGTGCAGACACACCTTACAGTCTGATGTTGAGCAGTAAAAGCACTTGCTACCTTACCTGTCTCTGCTAAGGAGTGAGCAACCCTTCTCTGAAGTTCCTGTCAGCCTTCCTGAATGCCATCCCACACTCACACCTGAGCTGACCTGAATGGCCTGCAACATGCACTCCAGCCCAACACCCATCCTCTCCCAATACCAGGCCTCTGCTCCTGAGCGTGCTCCATCTGCAACCTCTCCTCTCCCTCCTCTGCACAGGCCGAACTTTCCTCACCCTTCCAGACCCAGCTCACATGTCACCTCCCCTTGAAAGCCTTTTTCACCCTACCAAGAATCACATAGTGCCCTCACCTTGCTCTAGTATCTTTCTTGTTCCTCTGCTGTACTTTCAACGTTGTACTGTCCCATCTGAGAATGCTGAACTCTCTCCTAATGAACACAGCTGCTCAAGATTAGGAGCTACATCTTATATGTTCTCATTTACTAGCACACTAACCCAAGGCCTAATATATAACAGGTACATGGAGAACAAAGGGGCACACCAAAACCAAAAAGAAATAAAAGTTTCTGCTCTCTGTCAGGCACACTGCAATTTCATATACCTAATAGAATGTGTTGAGAAAGCAACAGGTAAGGTCATAAATCTTATTCTCCTCCAAGCTAAAGCCTCTGCCACGCTTTTATTATTCCTTGCATTGGGTAAAGCTCTACCTATAAGACGACTCAGGTCAACAAACCACTTTATTCATTCTTATTTCTATACAGAGAGTTTCATCTGGACTCCAGACCTTCTCTGCCAATTCAGAGGGAAGCACAACTCCCGAGGTCCCAGTGATACCCACAGCTTTCTCCCAGGGGACTAAACTGGTCTGCAAGGGACAGGAAATGGACAAATACACACAGAAAAGTTCATACAGCTGTGCTAGATGGGAAATGTTAACAACTGTCATCAGAAGTAGGTTATAAAAATTATTACCTTTCCATGTCATTAGCTTTATTAACTTTTTCCAATAATGAACTGAATCATTCGCTTATGTAGAAGAGGATTAAAAAATCAATATTATAAAAGTCAGAGGCAAAGAGAGAAGGCAAGAAACCACATTAAATGTCAAGTAGCAATCAGTCCAGTCAAAAGCAAATCTTCTGGCTGTGTGGCTCAGGAACACTGAGTTCAAGGAGGCTTATCCTGGCAGCATGCATATCAGACTGCCTCTGAGCTGCCCTGCCCCCAGGGTGGGGCCAACACTTCTAACTACCACGCCCCTGGCACCTACCCAGGCAGGCAGCCAACTCACTGCCACCTTCAATCCTTACATGTGGAAGACTTGGATGAGAAAATACTTTGTTCAGGTTCTTATCTTCATCTTTCTCCTCTTATTTAAGTCTTCCAAAGTACAGTCTTGGAATTATCTCCACTACAGCACTTGCCAACCATACCACCCCAATCCAAAGAGAACTGCTTCCTTTAGAAGTGATGGCAACAGCATACACCCAGTATTTCAGCTGGCTGCCTGGAGTTGCTGTCAACTTATATGACAGCACCTGGCTTCCATTCTACTCTTGCCTACCCTTGCCATAAATCATCCGCTACAGCACTTCTTGTGGGATGTGTTTCTGCCATGGGTCCAAACAACCAACACTGGCAAACTTCGGCAAAGTAGAGTGCACAGGCAGTGATCAGCAGGTGACATGACCCTCAGACAGGCAGGCAGCTCAGATAGAATCCACAGGCAGCCTGGGTACATGACAGTGTCAGCATGCAGGACTGTAGTGAGAAACTCCAGTCCCAGTTTCCCAACCTCCTCTGGACTCACTTAGAACTCCAAGTCCCTGGGACAGGAATTTCCCTAAGTGTGGGACCTATTAGCCACATCCATTTTCCACACAGGATGCTGGTAATGGGATACAATCCCACCAAGACTATACTCCACAGCAAACAGGAATGCTCCCTGAAATTATCTAGAACATAAACTGAAAGCATAAATGGATGCAGTACAGTAAAAAATTGATAGATTACAGAAGTTAAGTATTTCCAAACTGAAGGAAGTACTTTGCTTCAGTGTTCCCTAGAAACTCTAGTTCAGAGAAGGGCACTATCCACCTTGCAGTGA
Organism: Myocastor coypus; assembly: GCA_004027025.1. Lineage (NCBI taxonomy): Eukaryota > Metazoa > Chordata > Mammalia > Rodentia > Myocastoridae > Myocastor > Myocastor coypus. The sequence goes on from PVJA010022518.1 coordinate 3,369, forward strand.
GGAAATCAAGTGTGAATATACATTAGTCTCAAGTCACCCTTCACTTTATTTATTTATTTAGTTAGTTAGTTAGTTAGTTAGTTAATTAGTTTTGTCTTTTTGAGATAGGGTCTCACTATGCAGTTCAGGCTGGCCTTGAGCTCACTTTTGTAGCCCAGGCTGGTCTCGAACTTTCACCGATCCTCCTGCCTCAGCCTCCCAGTGCTGGGATTACAGGTGTGCACCACCACGCCCAGCTTCACCCTTCACTTTAAAAAAAAATAAAATAAATAAAACCTCCACACCAGTGCCAAGGATCACCTAAATTTCTCCCTACTTTACCAGCAAGAGAGAAGTTCTGCCCCAAAGGACAGTCTAGGCAATCAGCCCAACCTTTTCCTTTACAGGTGGAGAAAAGGGAAGCTGTGAGTTCTCCTTCCCTTAATTAGCACTCTCCAGGTGAGAAAACAATCAACACACCTCTAGGTTGTAATTTTTCCATCTCTCAATGACTGTCCTGAATGACTTTTCCTGCTCTGTCTAAAATGATTAACCATTCCTCTCCAGGACAAAAGTCCTCTGCATGCGGTTGTCAGGCTTCCTCCCTCAGAGACAAGCTATAAAAACCTCCAGGACCATGTCATTCTGGCTCTGGCTTCTCATTACTCCCACTGACTCCTGCAGGATCTATAGGGTTCCAAAAGTACAAGTTAGAGGGCATCGCTACCATCTTTACAACCTTTAGGAACCTTTACCAAGTCAGACAATGTAGGCTATTTTGTGAGCTAATTCCGCAAGGGATCTGATGCCTAAATCTGGCTTCAGACTGTGCTGTTCTCCCCCTATGTCATGTCCCATTACAGACCAGCTGCCTCTTTGGGCTATTAAGGGTATACAGCTTCCATGGCTAAAGTCTAATGCCATCCCTGACCACCAGCACCTAACATAAACAGCCTTATACATTTAAAATATATGTACCCAATTTGGCCATTTAAAAGTTCATAGCTTAGGGGCCCGGCGGGATGGCTCAGTGGTCTAAAGCCCCTGCTTGGGAAAGCTTGGGCAGCTTCAGGGACAGCAGTTCAATCCCTGGCACCACATGCTGCGCTAGCCCTGCCCTCAGGGCAGGCTGAGCCGGCCATAAAAATGAATGAATAAACAAAGGTTCTGAAACAAGAAAAATAAATAAATAAATAATTTTTTTTTTAAAAAAGTTCATAGCTTAAATGTATCTTCTTCACTATAGTAAAAATTTTCTGAGGGTTAAGAGCTTAGTTGTACTTCCTAGAGGCCCAGGTAAGCCAGCATGTCTTATGTACCCACTGCACTTTGAACATCTGTGTAATCACCAAATTTAGAACCAGAGGTCTGCACCCAGCCAGCAGGTCTGCTGTCCTCTCCCCAGAATGGTTATCTCATAGGGCTTCTCCTCCATTCTACAGGCACCAGGCTGAACACCCATGCAAAGGCACAGCTGGCCCAGTCCCAAAGCCCATGTCCTGAGATGCAGCCAACAGCCATTCCCTCCACCCCACTGTCAGTCCATCTGATTGTCGACCTCAAAGCACCCCTAGAGAGGGCTCTGGGTGCCCTGAGTGGAGCCCTCCCCACTCAACCATAAACATCTCATGCAGTTCTCCCAGGGGTTCTGGTTAAAGCATCTCTGCAAGCAAAGACATGTGGGCTGAGTGCTTCCTCTTCTACACTTGCTGTGGTCCTGCTAGCATGAGACTGTCAGGTCCCCACAGCCACCACTAAACTACAGGGACAGTTAGCCTGAGTACAGATGACACATTGGGTATAGCAGAGAAAGAAGGACACTGGGTCCCTGCAGATTCTGATGTCAGCATCAGGACTGTATCTGGACATCTTATGTTAGGAAATAACTGCCTTTCAGCAGAAAGAATCCTGACTAATGGCCTCCAGTCAGTGACATGTACTAATCACAGCACCAGTAATAGCATACTTTCATAATTTGCCAGGCATGTGCTAAATCCTGGAAATATATTCTTTCTGATCCCCCAGGCAATACTGTGTGAGAACTTCATGATCCTCAAGCCAGATTCCAACAATGTGTCTGAGCTAGTTTGCACCCAGGTGGCCTGACTCTAAGAGTGATGAACTCCATGTTGTATACTGAGTGTTCGAGCCCCTGACCCTCCCTCTTCCTATCCTCCTGGCACACACAGCACTGTACTCTGGCACCTGTGAAGTTTCAGAAATGAATGAGACTCAGATGATGTGGCCATTACAGCAATAAAGTGAATCAGTGACAGAGCCAGGCTGGAAGAGCTGAGCTCCTGGTTATTAGTCACCCTTTCCTCAGAGGTGGAGCTGAGGAATCTGACAGGCTCCCAACAGAGCCAGCAGGCAGGATAATGTGTACTCACCAGCCAGGTTGACTGCTGCTTCTCCTGGTCAGCACTACCCTCCACTGCAGGTGGGGCTGCTGTCAAGTGTTTGGCAGCTGCCTCTCTTTCCCGCTTCACCGCCTGGAACAGCTCATCCTGGACTGTGGCCTGCTCCTGTCTGAACCTAGGCCGGAAGAGAGCAGAGAGGCAGATGCAGAAGACACAACTGGCAGAACATGAACAGGGAAAGCTGTAATCCTGTTCACTTCAGTGGCCCCAGCAGGGCTGGATATACGGTTGACAGAATTGTGCAGCTGCCCAGGAAAGGAAAGCTCATCGTCTCAGCCCTCAAAACTCTGACACCAGGACAACTCCACAAGCCAGGAGAGGGTGACTTGGCATAGGGCACAGTAGGACAGCAGGCCACCAGGTGAGAAATCAAGCAGCCATGTGCCCAGTGAGAGCCTCAGAGCCAGGCTGAATCCCAAGTGAGCCCCTCCCTCAAAGCACAGGTGCTACATAAAGAGACCCAACTTCCCCTCAGCACTCGGCACCACCTGAAGAGAGCTTGAGGCTTCTGCAGCCCTTTGCTTTGAACACTTAACTTGTATGCTCCTATCTTTTGGCCTATTCTGGGCATTCTGCCTAGGAAAATAATCCTATAGAGAGAAAACTATTAGTGCTAAGATGTTCTTAGACACTATTTATCTAAAAGTTATTTAATTCAAAAACAGAAGAAACCTGGGGCCCGGCAGGATGGTTCAGTGGTCTAAAGCACCTGCAGGCGGCTGCAGGGACCACAGTTAGATCCCCGGTACCACATGCTGCGCCAGCCTTGCCCTCAGGGCAGGCTGAGCCAGCCATAAAAATAAATACATAAACAAACAAAAATTCTGAAACAAGAAAAAAAAATAAAATATTTTTAAAAAAGAAACCTAAATGTGCAACCATCAAGGTCAAACCAAATAAAATACATTATCATACCATGGTATATGCACTACCAATGGAGAACACACTCTTGACTTATCTATCTGTTGAATCTAAAATGAGAACAAGTAAACAATGTATTTGGCAATAAAATATTTATAAAACAGTTGTAACTAATGGAAAATATAACCTAAGTGAAAATAGCAAGATATACAATCACATATGGCTTTAAAAAATAATCAAGAACTAGGGGAAAGAAGGCATAAGAAAGATGTTCCAAAATATTAATAGTGGTTGTACTGAGATAATGAGCCTAAAGGGATTTCTTCCACTTGCTATATTTTCTGAATCTTTCATTAGTATGTATTATTTTAACATTTTTAAATTGTTTAAAAGTACCCAAAAAGAGATGCGGAGGAAAGTGCAGGTTACTCTCAGGGGCCTCTTATGAGTAGGGAAGGTAAATTCTTAAGAATGTGGGTCTTAATCCAGCATGAGTGATTCATTGGAGCGGCTAAAGCCTAACTGTGTCACACACTGGGCTATAAGTTACTTCCTTCAGTCCTCCAACCATAGATAGACCAGCTTCCCCAGGGGTGCTAAGGAAACCAGCAGGTGACAATGCAGTCAGTAGTCGCTGAGCACTCTGCATGCCAGGCACTATGCTTCTGTACCTTACGTGCATTAGCTTTTTATACCATGGCAACACCCTGTTAGAGAAGCACTCTTCTTACCTCTCTTAGACAGTGACTTTCCCAGATGACTAATGGGTCACAGCATCACGATGTTGGTACACACATACAGAATCAGGATGTTGATTAGGCCTCTGCCTTAACCATTCTACAAGTTCACAGGGACAGGAAGCAGGACTTATTTCTGAAGTGTGGCTGGCTCTCAGGATCCCTACCTTGCTGACAGAAAGTCACCAACATCCTGGAGCCAGTCCATTAGTTAAAACTGTGAGGGTTCCACTTTCTTCATCTGTCTAAAAACATGCTTGTAGGTACATGGATGTGTGTGTGTGTGTGTGTGTGTGTGTGTGTGTGTGCATGTGTGTGTGTGACATGTATGTGCACCCACGTACGGAGAGGACAGCTGCTTGTTATTTAGTCCAAGCTTTTTTAAATGGGTTTTTAAAAACCTATTTGTTATAATATGCTCCCCTGGGCCCCTGCTGGAATTTCATCTTTAAACTAGGGCCAGTGTCACCTATACCACAAAGTTGGTTGTCCCTCACCACAGGGCTATCCCTCAACACAAGTGAAACAAAACAACAACACAAAACCTCCAGAGGCCCAGCAGGGAGCACACTAGAGCTCAGACTCACCTCTTGAGGTCTTCCTTCACTCCTGAAGGCTGCCAGCTACCACTGGTCTCAGATCTCGGCAGTTTGGGTTCTGCAAAAGAAACAAAAAAAAGAATCATTTCAGATGACAAGCTGGTCATTGAGAAAGAGGCTCAGGAACACACCACCACCTAGGAAGGTACCCCTTCAGAACAGTGTGCCCCACAAACAGACATGTCCCCACAGAGACACAGATCAGACTAAAGAGCTCCAGCAGACAGAAGAGGGATCAGTCCTTGATTCAAGCAGCCTGCTGATGCTAAGGTTCCTCTTATGCCACAGTGTACAAGCGCTCTCTGCACCAGGTGCTAAAGGCACACATCTAACAGCCGCTTTATTCAGTGTTCCAAATCTATCTCTACTCATTCAATCATGATTTGGAATCTGGGTTACATCCTAAACACAGACCAGATGTGGCTGGCAGAAGCCAGTGCCCTGCTCCATGAAAAGAGTCTGCTAAGTCTAGATTTTGGCATAGGTACAAGAGAGGACAGAAGGCTTTGTGCTTCCCTTAGTACCTGCTATAGTTTGAGATTGAATTGTTACTAAGAGTACTAAGAGAGCTGTGGGGGGTAGTTAGGATGGGATGTGTCACCAGGCTGGGGCCCACAATAGCATCCATGGATTTTTAAAAAGAGGAAGAGAGATGAGAGTTTATGCATTTGCTCACTTCACCATGCAATATTCTATGCTATCAGAGTCCTCACCAGCTAGGAAACCCTCAACAAGTGTAGCTCTTCAGTCAGTATGTCTCCTGGCCTCAAGAACTATAAGAAACTTCTCTTCATGAACTAGCCAGCCTGAGGCATTTATTTATAGTAACAGAAAACAAAATAATCCAACATCTGATTTCTGATTCCACATGTGGCAACACTCCATATTAAATCTGTATCACAGCTGGGTGTGGTGGCACACGCCTGTAATCCTAGCACTTGGGAGGCTGAGGCAGGAGGATCTGGTGCAAGTTCGAGACCAGCCTGGGCTACAAAAGTTAGCTCAAGGCCAGCCCGGACTGCATTGCAAGACTGTCTCAAATAATAAATAAATAAATAAATAAATAAATAAATAAATAAATAAATCTGTATCACATCTAGTATTCATAGGTTGTTACAAGAGGTCTACCTCCTTTGGTCATCAGGTCTACAGGGTCTACAGGGTCTTACTACATAGATTGGACGCATAGTGATTCTCCTGTTTTCAGCCTCCCAAGCGCTGGAATTATAGGAACATGTCATCACACACAGTCTCAGCTGCTGTCCCAGCACACCCCTGGGATGGAGCTGGCACAGCATGCTGGGAATCAAACCCCAAACACCACACTCTGCCTAAGCAGGTGCTTTAGTCTGCTGAGCTATCTAGCTGGCCTTGAATTTGGCAATTTCTAAGCAAATCTACTTTACTCTCTCCACCACCTGGTGTGCTGAATATATTAAGCTCCCTTCCCCTCCAGCCACTGCCCTTCCAAATATTCTGTTATCCAAAGCTCGGCACATCTCTGTGGCCTTCTGCGATGTGCTCCCCTGCTGATTTCTGCTGCAGTAGCTACCAGAAGTACACATGTGAGACAGAAGCAGCTGGTCTGTAAGGGAGGATAGTGCCTTTGCTTTTCTACCCCTGCTGCCAAGGCACCCTTCCTTGAAGCCCTTCCAAGACCAGCCATCCCATGACTCATACTGGCTTGAATGGGTACAGCTGGACACAGCTACCCGCAACCTGGGGAAGACACACCTCACAAGCTGTGCAGAAACATGCCAGATTCTCTACAGAGACTGAAAAGTAAGTAGATGATTGCTAGGAGACCACCATATTATTTTGACATTAATGCTCCTCAATCTTATTTCCAACAGCTTCACTGAGGTACAATTCATGGTATTTATTTTTGCTTTTGATATAGTCTTCCTATTTTGCAACTAGCAAAATAACACACCTACCCCCACTATTAACAATGTGGCACTAATCTATATTCCTTTCTTGCCTGTAGGGTTCAGCCAGCTTCCTTGTTTCCCCGGCAACTACTGGCTTAATATATGTATCTTCAATTATTAGTAAAGTCAAAAGTCTCACCATATAAACAACAAACCACTTGCACCATTTTCTACTATGTTCTCTTAAAGATCTCTTCATACATTAAGATTACCAGTATTTTATTAAATATATTTTCACTTGTTTATCATCCATTCCTTACATTATTTTTTTAAATCATCTCTTAATTTCAGATAGTCAATTTTCTAGTTTTGTTCTTTAAGGTTTCTCTACTTGATGTGATGCTTAGAAAATCCATTTTATTTTTATGGTTTCAATTCTTACACTTAAATCTTTTATTTCCTCCAGCATTTATTTAGGGGTATGGTGTGAGATGAAGATTTAATTTTAACTTCTTTTTCTAACCTTGTTTCATCACTAAAATAAATGTAAAAACTGCTTTTAAGAGTTAGGTCTTAAAATGGGTCCCCTTCAAGGCAGTCCATTTGTCCTAAATCTTTAGGATTCAGAAACTCAAAACTCACACTCATCACTTCTATTACAAAATATTTTGTTATAACTAAAACAAAACAACCACCATTATTTTTTTTTAAAAATGCTGAAACCAAAATGGAAGCAACTGCTTCTTTCATTCCAGAGCAGACGCTGACATGTCATACACATGGTGGTTTTTGCTTTTTTTCACTACTTTCTCCTTCTCACTAATGAATCTATTAAGGCACGCTGGGTCAAGCTAGATCCCTTTTCAACCTCCTTCACTGCTCAACTACAGATGGGTCATGGAAATTAAGTTTTTTGGTAAAGTACAGAGACCTCTATATTATAAGGCTTGTAGGACTTTCAAGAACCTCACTTGGCCTCCTCAAAAAGACTCAGGGTGAGACCTGTCCAGGTAAGACAGCTCTGCTGTGTGTGGCAGCCCTGAGGCAGGCAGCATGAGGCAGAGGTATGAGATTGCCTACTGGTGCTTCCAGACCTTGAAGATGAACCCAGAGCTTTCCAGCCAAGGCATCGACCAAACTGTTCATCCTTTCCACTCTGTATTCCAGAGACAGCAAACTGCTTCTAGGTTACCAAGCAGGGAAGGTCACACCACACCTCTGGGCCTTTGGGCCTAAATCCACCTGTAACCTAACCCATCACAATCATATCTGTCCAAATCTAAGGAGCCCCTCCTAAAAGCTAAGCCCACTCTACCCTGTATTGGATCTTGGGCAAGGCAACCTTGACACAAGTCATAACCTTGACGGAAGCACATTTGGGCCTCAACTAGGGCTGCAAGAACACCAAGGGAGAGGTCCCACTGCCACTGTGTTATGTGCAGACCATAAGCAATGAGGATCAGTAGCAATGACAGTACTGGGTGAGGCCATGTGCTTACTGGCACTATGGTGAGTGGCACCCACTGTGATATTGTCTATCCTCTGTAGAGGCAATGTCTCCCCCAGTCAGGCTCCAGGGAGGATGCCCCAGGGAAGACACCCTGGTGGCCAGGTTCAGGTTAAGGTCACTGAGGCTGAGAATGGTTTTTTGTCTATTAGAATCCATAAAGCAGTTTCTTATCTGAGTTGTCAGAGCAAGCCCTTCTGCCTCATTTTCTCCATATGGAGAAACTAAAACAGAGTGAAAGAGAATAGTCTGGTCTAGACCACAGAAGCCCCAGCTACACTACACCACACAGCCATCATCACCCCAAGCCACATCCATCAGGCAAGAGAACAATGCTCTTAGGAAAGCAAGAGCAGACCAGTCTCATTTATATCACCCAGCAGCAGAGTAGCCATGTGGGCAATCAGAGGTCACATGTCCCTCCTGTCCCTGCTCCCGAGCCCCAGAGCTACTGTGCTTGCCATACCTTGCTGAGGAACTATACAGCCTCGATCCAGAGTGGCAGGTGGAGGGGCTGGATGCTGGCCTCCTGTGGATGGGTTAGAATCCTTCATGCGGTGGACCACATTCTCAGATAGCTATGGGAAGGATTAAGAATCAAAAGAGGAGGGCAGGACAAAGTTACATCACAGAAATTCCTCGCAATTAAGATTCCTTTTATTCATGTAAGACTTCCTAAACATAATGTCCTTCAGATAAACTCTGATAATCTCATTTTATATAAAAACCTCCCATGGTATCCAGTGCCTCCTGTGGCAATCGCCAACTGCCTAGTATACCAAGTCTACCACACTGCATGCCCCCAGCTCTGCAGCTGCACTTCCCACTATGCCTCCACATGCCCTGGCTTCCATGCCACTTTGAGTTTTCCCTTCCCAACTTCTCTGAAGGTACACACACTATTCCTCTGAGTCATGATGAAACCTCAGCTCCCACCCCATTCATGTCCACCATGCTAGGTGCACACTTCCATGAAGGGTGACACAGGGACAGAATCAGAGTGAAGCATTATTCATCACTCCCTTTAAGCCCACTGTAAAGCAGGTGTCTCTCCTAGTGAAACTGTATCTCCTGCCAGTCACCCTGATAGTCTGTACACACCATGAGGGCCAGCACTATATCTCCCTTGCCTCTGTACACCCTGCAGTGCCATACAGAGCAGATAATCAAAATACTTCTTGACTCATTCCCCCTTAGTTCCTCTAATCAAGACTAGATAACCAAAACATTCATTCATTTCAAGGGAAGTGAAATAGGCATAAGGGTGTCATAAAACAGTTTACTGAGATGAAATAGCAAGCCAGGGATAAATCTAGAATAAAAACCCTTAAGAGTTCATTTCAGTAAATATTTATTAAGTGCCTAATATGTGCAAGGCATCACAAAGCACAGTGGAGGGGAAGACATTAAACATGACTTTAGGACAAAAGATAGAATCAGCAATTTTTCTCCCACATATCTGAGAAAAACACTCCCTAGTGTACACAGAAGCATGTAAAAGGAGGCTCACTGTGGTACTAGTGGAAATAGATAAGATCTAGAAAAATATAAATATCCAACAATAGGGAACTAGTTTTAAAAATCTTAGTGTGTACACTCTTAAGTCTGGAATCTTTAAAAGAATAAGGCAAGATATATACATACAATTGGGGGGTGGATAGAATAGGCCATCTTAAGTCACAGAGCGCTTTGTACACCTCCATTGTGTAAAAAGGTAGACATACTTATTAAAATGCAGGTGAACAAAACTCTGGCTGTTTGAGTAATACATGCCCACGTTCACAAATACAAGTATGCATCTGAATCATAACATGTGTGCATGTCGATCTGCTCAGAGAGGAATTTATGGAGGCACTGACCATGGTATGCAGAGTTGTGCACCATAAGGGGATAAGGAGCAGCAGAGGCAGGACTCTATCCTTGGGGCCTATGGATCCTTATTCTATTTCCATGTGCATGCGTGTGTGTGTGTGTGTGTGTGTGTGTGTGTGTACATATTTATGTCTTCATTTTTTACCACAAACATTTATTTAGTAACTAAAGATTATAATAATGATTGGAGTCCTTCTGCAAATCCAATAGCTAAGGAATGACAGAGAGCAAGACCAGACATACACACCAAAAGGGGGGAACACTGACTCCAGCAGGGGTGCCCCCATGGTCTGGACAGGGCTCAAGTGTTGAAATGTGGTCCTTGAGTAACAATGCAGACAGATGATGGGACCCTCAGGAAGTGGGCCTGGGGAAGGCTGTTACTGCCCCTCCCCAATCTGGCTTCTGGGCAAGGGATGGGATTATACCTGTTCTTCAGTGCTCCCACTTGCCACTGTGAACCCACTCACCATGAAACTCTGCAGCCAAGGGACCCTAACCAGAGCCAGAATCACGCCACTGGACCTTTCAGCCTCTAAGCTGTAAGCCAAGTAAACCTTTTTTCTTTATAAGTACCAAGAATCAAGAATTTTATTAGAGTAACAAAAAACAGAATAGTACAGAGACCAAGACAATTCAACCAGAGAAAAGAGAATCTTCTCAATAAATGGTGTGAGAACATGATATCCCCATACCAAAGAATAAAGCTAGATACCTACCTTATACCATACATTAAAAACTAATTGAAAAAGATAACTTAGGTGTAAGACCTAAAACAATAAAATCCTTAGAAGAAAACACAGTGCTAAATCTTACTGACTTTGTGTTGATCATGGGCTCATAGGTATGACACCAAAAGTACAATCACCCAAAGGAAAAAAAAATGAATGTACTGGACTTCATCAATGTAAAGTTTTATTTATCAAAAGACATAAACAAGCCAGACATTGTGACACATTCCTACAATTCTGACTACTCAGAAAGCTGAGGTGGGAGGGTCACAAATTCACAGCCAGCCCAGGCAACTTAGTAAAACCCTGCCTCCAGGACAGAATGCTTGTTTAACCAGTGTGAATCCCTGGGTTCAATTGCCAGTACCACAAAAACAGAACAAAACAAAACTACAATCAAGCAATTGAAGACAACCTACAGAATGGGACAAAGTATCTGCAAACTATATATCTGATAAGAAATATGTATCTGATCTAGGCAAAGAACTCCTACAAACCACAATCAAAAGAAAAATAACCAGCAGGGCATGGTGGTGCACGCCTGTAATCCCAGCACTTGGGAGGCTGAGGCAGGAGGATCAATTCAAGTTTGAGTGCAGCCTGGGCTACAAGAGTGAACTCAAGGCCAACCTGAACTGCATGGCGAGACTCTGCCTCAAAAAGACAAAAAAAAAAAAAAAAAAAAAAAAAAAAAAAAAAAAAAAAAAAAAAAAAAAAAAAAAAAAAAAAAAAAAAAAAAAAAAAAAGAAGAAGAAAAGAGAGAGAGAGAGAGAGAGAACCTCATTAAAAAAAAAAAACAAAAAACTGCTGCTATGATTTGCTAAGTGCATGTGCTTCAAAGGTTCACATGTTAAGGCTTAATGTCCAGGGTGGCACTATAGGGAGGTGCCAGTACCTTCAGGTCTGAGTGACCCCTGGCATTCCTCAGGTAATTGAAGATTTGCCCCTGAAAGGGATGTAGGGTCCATCTCACTAGGCTCTTTGGCTCATGAGAAAGCAAATTCCCTTGTCACTTCTTCCTTCCTGATGTGCCACCCCTGCCATCTCTAGACTCAAAATAATAATGACAATCAACCATGGAGTACAACCTCCAAATGGAGCCAAAGTAAACATTTTCTCATCATAAATTAACTATCATTGGTGTTTCATTGCAGTAATGTGAAATGATCTGATTAGAAATATTTCCAAAAATATATAAATAGCTTAAAAAGCACATAAACATACATTTTCTTCTAACAATTTTATGTACTCAACATCATCAGTTATTAGAGAAAAGCAACATTCACCCACAATGAGACACTGCTTTAAAAACACTAGGATAGGGCCAGTGAAGTATCTCAGTTGACTAAGTACTTGCTTAGGCAAGCTCAGGGACCAGGATTCAATCTCTGGTACCACATGCCCCACTGGTCCAGCCCCTTGGCACACTGAGCTGGCCAACAAGACTGGGAATATGACACATGCCTATAATCCCAGTGCTGGTGAGGCTGAAAACAAGAGGATCACTATGAATCCAAGCTGTGTAGTGAGACCCTGTACCACATACATACATACATACATACATACATACATACAAATAAATAAATAAAACCACTAGAATAGCTACAATCAAAAATTCAAACAATGAGGATTGCAAGGACTGCAAGGACTGCAGAAAGATCAGAACTCTTATACTCTGCTGGTAGGGATATAAAAGAATACAGCTACTCCAGTAAATAGCCTGGTAATTCTTCACAGAGTTAGTATGAAATCAAGCAATTCTAGCAATCTAAGCACCTGATTGGCAAGTACAAGGACCCAGATTTGACTCTAGGTACTGCATGCTGTATCAGCCTCAGAACCCTGGGCACACCCAGTTAGCCATTGAAAGCTGGAGTGGTGGCACATGTCTTCAATCCCAACACTGGCAAGACAGGAGGATCACTATGAGTCCGAGCTGTGTAGTGAGACCCTGTACCAAATAATAAATAAATGATTTAAATTTAAAAAAAAAAAACAACAGCAGCAATTCCAATACTAAGTATATACTGGGAAGAAAGGAAAATATGTCCACACAAAAATGTATACACTGGTGTTCAGATAAGATAACAGCCACAAGTGGAAACAACCCAAATGCTTATCAACTAAGTAGATAAGTAAAGTGAATTGTATCTATAAAATGCAACATTATTCAGTCATAAAAGGGAATGAAATACTGAAACATACCACAACATGGATGAACATTGCAAACATTATGGTAAGTGAAAGCCATCAGACACAAAAGGCTACATCCTACTTGGAATACGGACACAATATGTGCAAACTAGGTAATTGTGTATATACAGAAAGCAGAACCATGGTCACCTTGAGCTTAGGGAGTATAGAGTCAGCTTTCCCACCACTGAAACACAATTCCCAACACCTGCTACATAAAAGAGAGCTTTATTTTGGCTCACAGTTTCAGTGGACTCAGTCCATGGTCAGCTGGCTCATAAATAGAAAAGGCATGTTGAAAGCCCTTGGCAGAGGAAAATGCACTCACACCACGGCAAGGATGTAGAGGGGGGAGGGAGAACTAAGGACAACAGGACATGCTCCAAATCAGGCTCCAGGGACTTACGCCTTCTAACTATGCCTCACCTCTGAACTTTTAGGAAACATTATAGACTCAAACCACAATAGGAGATAGGAAGACTGGGAGTAGAGAAACACAGAAGGCTGCAGGGCAAGGTGAGAATGTTATAAAAATGACTTTAGTGACAGCTGTACACTTTAAGATGTAGCTCAGTAGTATAGCACTTGCCTAGCATACATGAAGTCCGGAGTTTGAATCTAGCATGAAAAAACCTGTACTTTGTAATAATGAATCATATGGCATGTAAATCATACTTCAAAGCTGTTATACAAAGTGAGATAGAAAGACAAAACATCAACAACAAAAATGAACAGATGAGACAAAGCATAATTCAGAAACAACAAAAGGAGATGTACCTGTGGCTGGACATGCCAAGGAAAGTAAGCCTGTGAGTGTCCCCAAAGGAAGGTGCATCATTCAGATGAAAGGGAAGCTACAAGGCCAGGGCGATAGCTGTGTCCCTCCCGAGTACTGGTGCAGGGTCCCCCACTTTCAAGCACCTGCCTGGCAAGCACAAGGTCCTCAGTTAGATCCCCAGTATCATATACAACAAAAAGGGAAGCTACAGTGCATGGGCAGAGATGTGGATAGGGGGGGCTGAAATCTAACACAGTGCAGAGAAGAACATACAGGGTGCTATATGTGTGGAAAAAGACAAAGGCAGAAGAGATCAGCAACCCTATAGCCCTTTGTCCATTTTGTAAGGGTCAGGTTGTAAAGCTGCACCCACATGAAACTGGCCAGAACCAAGTTTTCTGTGCTCATGGCAGAGGGACCTAAAGCACTGTGGGGAGATGAGCAGCTTCTGAGTGAGGAAATAACAGGTAGAAATACTTTACAAGCTGCATTGGAGTCCAAGTAACAGAATGGAGTGGAGAGAAGGTCCTTGTTCGTAAAGAGGCAAGCCAGGCATGGTGGCTCACACTTGTAATCGCAGCACTTGGGAGGCTGAGGCAGGAGAATCGGTGCGAGTTCGAGACCAGCCTGGGCTACAAAAGTGAGCTCAAGGCCTGCCTGAAGTGCACAGTAAGACCCTGTCTCAAAAAGGCAAAAAAAAAAAAAAAAAGAGGCAAAGGCCACTTCAATAGTACAGAATGAAGGCCTGGTGGCTTGTTTGTCTGTAGAGAGTGAATGAGAGACAGCATTTAAGCAGAAAGAGTTTTGACCCTAAGTTAATGGAAGAATTTGGGTGATAATGACAGAAGTTTAAAAAGAATCTATTTTGAGAAGAAAGAACATTAGTTTGTAGCAGGATCAGTTAGCCTGAGCAACCTAGGAAGACCATGTCTCAAAACAATGACATTTTTTAAAGGATGGGGAATATAGCTCAGTGGTACAGTGTTGGCTCTGCATGCACAAGGCTCTGGGTCCAATATATAGTTTAAAAAAAATACACAAGAAAAAGGGCTTTCAAGAGCTTGTGGGTTTACTCTTTTTTGAGCTGTAGCATTAAGTACTTACTGACACATCAGAAAGTAAACAATAAACTCAAAAGCATGGCCCCTGAACTGGAGAGAGCTCGCCAGTGGGGTCAGCTCCTTTGAGGTCAACACAACTGAGCAGTGTATGATGTGACAGAGAAAAGTGGGGGACCCTGCACCAGTACTCAGTAGGGACACAGCTGAGAGGAAAGAGGGTCTGGGCATCCTAATAGAGGCCACACCATTTGGTGACAAGCGCTTACTCACATTTGCAAGGAATTTTGTGAGCTTTTTAACTTCCAGATGTCAGGAACATAAGTCATGGTAGGGAATATTTCCACCACAGAATTTGTCAGTACTCTACTACAAAGCAGGGCCCTTTCTTGGGGAGGGCAGCTGTCATAAACTTACCAACATCCCACTGGACAACACTCTTCAACTCCAGAGAGGCCCCTGTGAGATGACACAAGTCCTTTGAGACAATGAATGTGTGCTCCCAGACCTGAGAACTGAAGCTTGAGCAGTCAGTGGATCAGTGTGTGGGTGAGGCACTGATGACACAGGAGATCTGCCTGAAAGAGGCAGGGACAGCTGGTAATGCCCAATCCACACTATGGAGAAGAGTCAGGTGACAGGAAGAGCAGACCCTGATAGGAAGAGCAGGCCCTGTGCAGAACAAGCTCCAATCATGCAGACCCTGAGGGAACCAGAGCAAGCAGCCTAGCCAAGAACAAATAAACAAGAGCACTCTAACCATGCTCCACTTTTCCTCATCAAATACTTATTAAGCACTGTTATGGTTTATTCTAGTTGTCCCCCCAAAGCCTCATGCAGTCATGGGATGGGGACTTCTATAGATGGAGATTTGGCTCATGAGTCACTGGGATTAGGTGATTTAGTACTGATCTAGAGTTTGAGACTTAATCCATGATGCCTGGGATTATGTGTCTTAAGTACTTCTGGGATTATGTAGCCTGAAGCAGATAGGCTGAGGCAGAGAGCCTGAATGTAATATAAAGAGAGACAGAGAGACAGACTGAAACTGTTGCTCTCTGCTCCCCTGGTTATTCTGTTGCCTCTGTCGCTATTGCTGCTGTTCTGCCACCATGAACTGCTGCTCTCTGCCATGTGCCTCTCTGCCTTGGAGCCAGCCAAGCATGGACTGAAACCTCCAGTAACTGTGAGCTAAATAAACCTTTCCTTCCTTCATTTTGGGTGTCAGGTATTTGTCCCAGCAATGAGAGAAAAGTAACTAAGGTAAGCACCTCCTATGTGAAAGCAATCTTCTAGAAACAGTTGGCAGCCGGGCGTGGTGGCTCACGCCTGTAATCCCAGCACTCAGGAGGCTGAGGCAGGAGGATTGGTGCGAGTTCGAGACCAGCCTTGGCTACAAAAGTGAGCTCAAGGCCAGCCTCAACTGCACAGTGAGACCCTGTCTCAAAAAGACAAAAAAAAAAGAAACAGTTGGCAATGGCAGAGACAGTGCCTTTGCTCTCATGGAGCTAGTGGAAGATAAATTACAAAAAAATAATCAAGGGAGCTGGGGAGATGGCTCCGAGGCACAAGTGCCTGCTGGGCAAGTGCAAGGTCGTGAGTGTGAACCCCGGTCCCACAAAAAAAAAAAATAAATAAATAAATAAATCAAATAAATTTATTGTTCATATATTCTATATCGTCTAACCAAAAACATGATCAATTTAAAACATCACTTTATTATCCTGATGAAACACACAAAAAAGCTGATATAATTAGCCTTCCATCTGCTACAGGGCATCCTATATCAGAAATGTTAAATCACGCTTTAAAATGCCAGAGGTGTGACATGAGTTATAAAAGAATAAATAAAAGCTAGGCTAGGTGGCATAACCTGTAACCGCAGCCAGCTATTCAAGAGGCTGAGGCAAAAGGATCGCAATTTTGAGGACACCCTTGGTAAAAAATAAAATAAAATAAAGGCCTGGGAATGAAGCTTAGGGGCAGAACACTTGCCTAGCATGGATAAGGTGCTGGGTTCATTCCCTGGTACCACAAAAAGAATGGAAGGAAAGGAGGAAAGGACAGAAGTAAAGGACAGAGGGAGAGAAGAAAGGAAGGAGGAAGACTATTAAAGTAATGAAAGCACACAGGGAAGGGAGCACAAGAAGCCACCTGTGCAGGAGGTCACCTCAAGGAAATGATGTCTACAAGTACATGAAGACCCTACGCTTTCATGAGGAGCCCCAACAACATGCACGTCTTAAGACCCGGCTCCGGCAGAGGGAAGAACAAGTGCAGTGTCTGAGGAGACTGAGTCTGGCAAGTTAACTAGCATCACTGAAAAGGCCAAAGTGGCTGAAAGTGAGGATGAGAAGGGAGCCTGGTGAGTGGACCAGGAGGGCAGCAACAGCAAGACTGAGCATGGTCTGGCAGAACAAGGGGAAAGTCAAACCTAACCAAGGGCAAGAGGAAGCCACTGCAAGGCTCTCTACAGGTTAAGTCACAGGCTCAGATTCACCAGTCCCAGCCCAGGTGGCATTGGCTAAACCACACTGCTTGGTGAGTAAAGGGTTAAGGAAAACATTGGCACAATTCTTGCTGGCAGGAAGAGATTTGTAATATTTTTTAATGTTGCTACAAAATACAGAGAGTAATATTTTTAATCAACAAATATACATACACACACAGTAGTCATGCGAGAATAAACACCATCTGGGGAGTGTGCCCTGCACCAACAGAACCAGAATGGAGGCCTCTGGGGACAGACGGGCTAGGTGCTTGGTGCCACCGGTCCACTGGCCACTGTACCCTCACAGCCAGCCAAAGAGAATCATCCATGGTCAGCAGAGAGAGAGAGGAACTCCCGTCTCTCTGTCCCTGGCACCCAGCCTCTCTGAGCTGCACTCTCCTCACCCATGAGATGGAGACTCAGCTGGACACTAAGTGCTCTGCTGTCAGACAGGCCTGGGTCTGAATCCCAGGGAAGTAGCTTATATGCTGTGTGATCTTGGGCAGAGAATTCCTCTCTCTAGTCAGCTTCTTCATCTGTAAGAAGGAAATAATTAATGGTAGAGCATAGGGGCTGCTGTGAGGATTAAAGGAAGCAATCTACAGAACACAGTTGGCATAAAGTAAACAGTCAATAGAAGACAGTAAGTGGAACTGCAAAGCACCACAGAAACAGTAGTTATAATCCACACTAGATTTGCAGGGTGCAAAAAAGTACATGACTGGGTCAATAACCGGAAGTAGTACTGGGCATGTACTGTGGACTGAGCACTGTGTCTCAGGTCACTTGTGACAATGACCAAGTCTCTTCCTTCCCCTCTATAACATGTGCACAATTAAATTGGACATATTCTTTTAAAAATATCTTCAAGGAATATGCTATGGTTCAAAACTGGATCTGCCCTAACTCCTAAAACAACAGTATGATCCCAACAAGACAGATTTTCCCACCACTACCACAGCATGCTTGATGGTACCTCCCAAGTCTCCAATGGCAAAGGGCATCCACAGAGGGTCTCTCCCTCCTCTGCTCTCTAGCCCACAGTTGCTAGTTACAACCTCCAAGGTCAGGTGTGGGCAGGAGTGCATCTAGACCATAGACAGCAAAGTCAGAGGCAAAGATGGCCCAGAGCAGGCCAAAGGCTCACCCAAGTCTCAGTACTAAGCCCCTCACCACTTTACTGTCACCAACACTGCTGGAAACTAGATCCCTTGCCCTAAGGAACACACCCTGTGACCACAACCAAAATGCCACCCTCACGCACAAGCAGCTGTGAAGCCAGAAGTAATTTCCCAAAGGAGGGTCAAGGTTTCTTCACTTGACCATACAGGTCTGCAGTAGATAACATCGTCAACCCACAACTCAAAGGCTGGGGAGAGAGGTGCAGCCTCAACAAATGCACTTGGTATTATCAACAACTGAATGGAAAGACAGCCACAGAAATGAGTGGGTCCTGATCCAGCTGAGCCAATATAACTAAGATCAGTCAACAGGATGAGAAACTGCAGCATCCTACCTAGATGCCAACACAACCTATGTGCGAACATGTACTCACCACCACCACCACCACCACCCAGTGAATCCTCTCAGTATCATATCCATTTTCCAGGGAAGGAAACCAGGGCACAGGAAGGCTAGAACCCCACCCCCACCCCAGGATGTGGGTCCAGCAAGGTGCCAGACCAACTGCAGAGCAGGCTGCCAACCCTAACACACACCTCAACCACTGCAGGATGATAACCTGTGTCACAACCAAGGGCAATGCATGTGCTAGACTGCACTTGGGGACTGTAGTGACTCCCAGAGAGGACAATCCCCACAGAAGCTAAATCAGTAAAAAGAGAGGAAGAGCCAGCAAGATAGCTCAATGGTCTAAAGCACCTACTTAGGCAAGCTCAGGCAGGTACAGAGGTACAGAGGACTGTGGCCCGATCCTGGCACCACCTGCCATGCCAGCCCTTCCCTCAGGGTGGACTGAGCCAGCCAAAAAAGAAAAATAAAATAAATTTTAAAAAGGCTGGAACAATAGCTCAGTAGAATAAGTTCTTGCCTGGCAAGTGCAAGATTCTGAGTTCAATCCTCAGTATAGCAAAAATAGTAGTAGTAGTAGTAGTAGTAGTAGTAGTAGTAGTAGTAGTAGTAGTAATAATAAATATAAATAAATAAGAGGGGTTGACCACTAAGAGAAAACCAGGAAACCCCAGCCAGGGCCCAAAGAGGCTCAGTCACAAAGACCAAGCCTGACTACTTGGCTGAGCCCTGATACTACTTTCCTTTGCATCACCTACTACCATGTGGCATCACATACATTGGTTACTTGTTCATTGTCACTCCCACCAGAATTTAAGTGCCACCTCCCCATAGCAAGGGTGCTCTTCCACTCTGGCTACAAAGCATTTTCATTTTCTAGTGCCAAAAAAGTGCATGGCACATGAGAGAAGCTCATATAATTGTTAAATATTAAAGATCCAGGTTCATAGTGCTATATTCACACAGTAGAGTAATGCTAACTTTCTGTTATTGAGAAAAAATTCCCAAGATAATCAAGCTCATCTTGGCTCATAGTTTCAGAGGTTTCAAGCCCAGAGGCTTGGCCCTGTTACTCTGGGCATGCAGCACACAGAATATCATGGCAGGAGCCTGTTCACCTCATGAAAGAATGGAGAGGGAATAGAGAAGGGACTCAGCCCCAGTACCCACATTAAGGGCATACATCCAGTGATCTAACATCCTTCCACTGGGCCCAGCCCCCTAAAGGTTCTATCACCTCCCCAGAGCACCACAAGCTGGGAACAACCTTTAACTCATGGACCTTCAGAAGTACATATACAAACTGTAGCTAATAAAGATTCAACAGCTACCAACTTCATACTTAAAGATCTCATGACAAAAACAGGCAGCTAAGGGGCCAGGGAGATAGTTCAGCGACACAAGTACCTGCATGGCAAGTGCAAGGTCCTGAGTCCAATCCCCAGTTCTGAAGAGAAAAAAAAAAAAAAAGCAGCTAAGACAAGCACCCACCAAATACAAGCCCCAAAGCAGTCTCAGAACAGTAACTCAGTCAAAATGCCAAAGTACTTTATAATGACATGTTCAGTTCTAGTTCTAAGGAAGAAGACTTGAATCAGGCCAGAAAGGATAACTGCAGAGAAGTGGGTGCAGACGGGCAGTGGTACACAGTGGTGAGAGTAAAGGCATAGCTGGGAGAGAGCTAAACAAGCTCCTGAGGTTCACCCTGACAGGAAGAAAGTAAGATACAAAGGGCTGCTGGGATTCCCCCAGTTGAGGCCCCTTGAGAGACCGGCTAAGGAGGCTGGAATTAATTCTGCAGTCAATCGGGAGCCATTGATAGTTTCTGACCAAGGACTCAGTCAGAATGTTCTCTCTGCACACAGTCTGACAAAGCAGGATAAGGAATTTAAGGTGCTGGAGGAAGAGTGGCCAAAAAGATAGAGTAAAGCAGGAATGAGAAGTGTGATAAACACCTGGCTTCAGGACTGAAGAAGAAAGAATAGAGACAAAGGGCACCAAAGAACTTAAATTATTTAAAACCCAGCATCTTTCAGGATGCACGGGGCAAGTTAAATAGGCAATTTACAGAATAGTACATACAATATGATCTCATGTGTACAATAAAAAAAGAAAGACTACGCTTGTATATATAGGCTTGGAAAAAGTCTGAAAGGATTCATGAAAAATTGTGAACATTTGGCATTTAAAAATAAGATCTGTTTTGCAAGAAGAAAAAGTCATAAAGTAATAGACAAGAGAAAAGCTGACAGCAAGCCTCCAGGCACGGCTTGCTGGAAAGGAGGAGGTGTCAATGCTGAGCTGAGAACTTGCTGAGTGTGTGGTGCTCAGAGTGAGTTCAAGCAGCTCTGTTCCATAGGCAAGCAGGGTGCACAGGAAGCCACAAGACACCGCAAATGGTGGAAAAATCAGGGAATCCCTGGCCTGAAAGGGCTGCCTGCAGATCAGAGAAAGCATGTAATTTCTGCATGAACCGGAAGGGGGCAACAAAGCTCATGGCTCCAGCAGAGTGAAGGATGCCTATTTAAAGCTAATGATAAAAACACTGCGCCTTACTAGTCCTTGAGCACATTCCATATGCCAAGCTCCAAGCTAAATGCATTCCCCATGCATTACCATTTTACAAACGGAGAAAACAGTCAGGAGGCTAAACAACTCCCACAAGCACAGATGTTGTAAGTGCTAGGGTGGAGACTTGAGTCCAAATCCTGGTGACTCTTGTACCCGTGATGGCAGTAGCCATGTTCATAGGGGGCCAGCCCAGGAAAACTGAAACAACTTCCCTGTTCTCCATTCCCTTCCACTGCCAGAGCTTTACGGTGTGGGGTGGGGCATCTCTTTATCACTGACAACTGTTAAACTGGCATTTGTTGGCCTGCTCTGTTGCTCTTCAGGACCCTGTGAGAGTCAGCAATGTGGAAGCCAACATCTGCTTCAGAAGAGAAAACCAGCTCACTGAGCAAGTAGAGTCTCACCTAATTCTAAGCATGGAGAAAGTGCAATGCAGAGCTAAGTACTGCTCAGGCTGCGCAGCACACTGTCAACCAAGCCAGGCCCAGGCAGCCACACTCAGTTCACTCCACACTGTGTTTTCTCAGTGCTCACTGAGCACTGGGCAACCAAGAGATAAAATCCATTCCCTGCTCTCTCCTAGCCTGGGCCTACAGCTCCTATAGCAGGATTGGGTAGAGCCAGTTAGGGACCAGGGCAGTGCCAACACGGCCAATTTCCAGAAGCGTTTGCCAGGGCCTCAGTGTGCCAGGCTCCTAGTGTCTTGGTACCCCAGGCCCAGAGAGGCATTGCTCCATCTGGAGATTCTAAAAAGACTCCTCTCCTTGCCCAAGGCTGTTGCCTTGGAGATTTTGTTCCCTAGTCCTTCACTGTTGTGTGAGCTGAAATTAGAGCCACCGGCTGCTCACCACAGATCTGAATCCCACAAAGTGGAGATGAGAGTCCTTGGGGACCTACTACACTATGTGTGACAAACACTGTGTCCACAAGGGTCAGGGGGCTAACAAATGAATGGAACCAGGCCTGAAAGAAAATAAAAAATAAAAAAACAGTGCAAGGACACCTCAGTTAGCAAGATGACAAGAGCACTTGTGCCACCAAAAGAGGGCATCTCAAAACTCCAGCAAGTGTTGACATATGGGAACAGACCAGACGTTCAATGTTTCTTCCAAAAAAGCTAAAAATCAAATTTATGTAAAGCTTCTCAATTTTTAAACAGTGGCAATTAATTCAAATCTATTAATACCATAAAGTTTCTGGACTCATGGGCAGGGGCAAGAAAATCAACCAATGGTTTCAAATTGTATCCAGCAGGTACTCCCCCAACTTGTGCCAGGCTCTGGGCCATGCTTGGGGGCACAGAAGATGAGCAGCATGTAGCTCCTGTTTGCAAGGTAGAAAGGGAAAAGGCACATACATTATTTTGGAAGCTAGACATGACAGTGCATACATCCCAGCCCCCAGGAGGCTGAGGTAGAAGGACCATGAGTTTGAGACGAAATGGAGCTATCTAACAAGTTCTACACCAGCCTGGACTAAATAGTGAGTCCTCATCCAAAATATGGGGTTGAAGCCAGGCGTGGTGGCTCACGCCTGTAATCCCAGCACTTGGGAGGCTGAGGCAGGAGGATTGCTGCGAGTTCGAGACCAGCCTGGGCTACAAAAGTGAGCTCAAAGCCAGCCTGAACTGCACAGTGAGACCCTGTCTCAAAAAAGCCAAAAATAAATAAATAAATAAATAAATAAAAATTAAAAACAAAAAAAAAACAAAATATAGGGTTGGGGTGAGAAGGAAAGGGGAGAAATGGCCCAGGACTATGAGAAGAGTCTGCAGATGACACCTAGCAAGGCTCCTCAAAAGACTACATATGGGTAGTGTGGTCCTCCTAGGGAGGACAGGGGTTCCACCACTGAACAGAGAGGCAGGCACACTGATAGGAGAATACAGCTGCTGAGAGGAAGGCAAAACCAGTGTCCCCTGCTGGGACACACGGGGCAGGCAAAGCATGACATCAGTGCACAGTAAAGGAACCTGGGGCCAGAAAGCTTGGCATGTGACACAGGAAGCTAGGAATGGGGCTGACAGGACAGAAGAGGTGCAAGGATGTTTTCCCTATATGCCTCTTTTGGAACTATTTGAATTTTATGACTATTTGCCTGAAACCATTCAAAAATAAAATATGGCTTGTAAAAAATGACACCAAGAGGGGCCCGGCGGGATGGCTCAGTGGTCTAAAGTGCCTGCTTCCGAAAGCTTGGGCGGCTTCAGGGGCCGCGGTTCGATCCCCGGCACCACATGCTGCGCCAGCCCTGCCCTCGGGGCAGGCTGAACCGGCCATAAAAATGAGTGAATAAACAAAGGTTCTGAAATAAGAAAATAAATAAATAATTTTTTTTTAAAAAATGACACCAAGTACAACCTAAGTGTGGATATGCAAAAAGAAGCCATCAACTGGAAGAAAGAAGTCTGCCCCATAGTCAGGAGGAAGACCTTATGGGCCTTAACTGAGATAAAAGAGAGCCAAGGGTAAGGAAGGAAGAATGATATGAGAGGGGTATGGTTCAAGGTTTAGCTTTAAATGTAGAGAAAAAGACGAGTGGGGTAACTGCACACATGAGTCACAGCATACAAAATGGTATTTCTAAGGGAGGAAGTGGGGGATGCAGCCAAGCTCCCTGGATACACCCAAACCATGCACCCACAGGACAATGGGCATGCCAGGAGAGATAACCAGGGGCATTTAGAACAGCTCCAGGTTGGACATCTGGCATGTCATCAGCTTGTCAATGAGGGTGAAAGAGAGCAGCCCACAGAGGAGGCTGAGGGCTAAGCTAGGAAATACTCTGAAGTTTCTGCCAGACCCAGAGAAAGGCCAAAGCTGGCAGCTTTGAGCTGACCCTCAGCACTGCTGTGGAAGTGTACAGACAAGAGACCCTCCCATAAGCCAGGCGGGAAAGGCAGCACTTGCCACCTGGAAGGAGCACACATCCCTTCTAGACCAGACCAGCACCTTCCAAAGGAAGGAACAAGTTCAAACGAACTAAGATTCAAAAATGAACAACTGGCCTCAGATTTATGTTACTTTATAGCTTTATCTTTTTCCTAGTAAGATATTAAGCACTATATTATGATACAGTCACAGAGTGTTACAGTGGCATGTCATGGTATATGAGGTTTATATCCTAAAATCAGAAGGCAAAGTAGAAACCAGTTTAAATATTACTACCAGTCACAATGAAGCTCAAGTAAACCTCTGAGAGCTGCTCATCCTGCTTTAGACATACAGTGGGTTGCATAGTTGTGCAAACTGTCCTTTGCCCTCACAGTCACACCCAGTGAGTTGGGGACTGCTGGGGTAGAGGAGTGCATGGGGCAAAGCAAAAGTCTGTACACGAGAGGCAGCCTTTAGATTATTCTGTCTTAGCAGCTAAAGAGGAAAAAGGAGGGACCTAATGCACTTACTTCCTGACAGAATTCATTCTATTTTATTTTCCACATTTCCACACATGTCACATGTTATGAGTTTTTAGGAGCATCAAATAGAACAACACATAACAAAAGGCCTAGCCCAGGGATTGACATATTTCAAGTATGCATTTGCTGGGCTCAAAATTCAGATTCAGACACCATTCATAGGAAGGTCAAAGATAAGTTGGCCACCTCTTTCCAGTCTGGCACATCCTGCTGTGGCCACATCAGAGTGTACCACCCAGGTGGTCAGGCAAGTAGAGCCATACAGCTGAAGAACACTGGAGAAGACCAGTGATCTAGCCCTTTGAACTCCTAGGCCAAATGGGTGCATGGTGACACCACATCATGGTCCCATCCTTTACAGAGGAGGAAGACTTGTCCCTCTGAAGTGTCAAGACAAGCCCAGGTCTTTTTTTTTTTTTTTTTTTTTTTGTCTTTTTGAGACAGGGTCTCACTATGCAGTTCAGGCTGGCCTTGAGCTCACTTTTGTAGCCCAGGCTGGTCTCGAACTCGCATCGATCCTCTTGCCTCAGCCTCCCGAGTGCTGCAATTACAGATGTGCGCCACCACGCCCAGCAAGCCCAGGTCTTCTGAGATCACTTGTTTACCACTTTGACTTTAAACAAGTCAACTAAGGAGAAGGATGTACCCAAAAAGCAAATATTATAGACTATACAAGATCCTAACACAGAGGTAATATCTATTAGTAACAACAACAACAACAAAAAGTAAAGAAGTTAAACCAGAAGGCAACAACATAAAACAGTATGAACAGTACATGTGCTCATGCTGAGACATTTCAGGAGACAAGCTCAGAAATAGTGCCGGCCACTAACAATGGTTGGAAAGGAAGTTTGCTGTTCACAGGAAACAGGTCTGCATTAATCTGTATTAAAACCTTGCAAGGTACTAGTCCTGCAAAGCTGCCACACAACTGCCAGCTCAGCCAGAAGAAGGAATGTCAGTTAATTAATCCAAGTGTGGAATCCAAAATGTAAACACTAATAAGCCAGGCATTAATTAAAAATTTAAAAAAAAATAAGTCTTTTCCCTTTTAGAGCTTACAAAAGAGAACAGGATAGAAGGACTAAAAGGAAATAACAGAGACTATTTTTAAAGACAAATCTTATTTTTTAAAACTCTACATAAAACATATAGCCAATATATGTAATGCTAGAAAACTGCTGTTTTTCCCAAAGTTTACACAGAGGTATAACTTTTGCTGCTTCATTTCAACTCTGTGCTGCTGATTCTAGGCAATGCAATAAGACAAGAAAAATAAAGGGCACCCAAACTGAAAGAAGTAGAAGTAAGACTGTCTTTATTGGCACACAATATAAAGCTACTTGTAAGACATCCTCAGGAATCAACAACAACAGCAAAAGTATTACAACTAGTAAATGAGTTCAATAAGGTTGCAAGATATACAAAAATCAGTATTATAGAAATATAAAGATGAGAAAAAAGCCTAATGTCCTGAAAGAATAACACTGGGGAATAAACATTTAAAAAGAAGTGCAAGATACATACACTGGGAGCCAGCAAGATAGCTCAGTGGTCCAAAGTACCTGCTTACGCAAGCTTAGGTAACTGCAGGGACCACAGTTCAATCCCTGACACCACATGCTGCACCAGCCCCACCCCCAGGGCAGGCTGAGTTGGCATTAACATAAATAATAAAATAAAGTTTAAAAAAAAAAGATACATACACTGAAAGTACAAGATATTGTTGAGAAAATTCAGAAAGTGACTTCATATTCATAGGCTGGAAGACTCAATAGTGCTAACCTGGTATGTCTTCCCTGAAATAAAGATTCAATACAAATCCTGTCAAAATCCCAACAGGAATATATCACAATCTTAGACTTGAAAGTATTCTATAAAGCTACAGTGATAAAAACAGCATGGTACTGAAAAAAAAAAAAAAAAAAAAAAACCTAAGATTAGAAGATGCAGAAACAACTTCAAACATACTTAGCCACTTTACCTTTGACAAAGGTATCACAATCGTAGACTTGAAAGTATTCTATAAAGCTACAGTGATAAAAACAGCATGGTAATGACAAAAAATAAAAAACCTAAGATTAGAAGACGCAGAAACAACTCCAAATATACTTAGTCACCTTACCTTTGACAAAAGTGCCAAATACATTTACTGGAAGATAACCTCTTTAATAAATGGTACTGGAAAAACTGGCTTTACACATGCCAAAGATTAAAATTAGACCATGTCTTTCACCATGCACTAAACTAAAATAGAAATGGATTAAAGATCTAAATATTAAAACCAAAACATTAAATCTACTGGAAGACAGAATACACAGAACTGTTAAAGACTTTAGAGTAAGCAAAGATTTCATTTAAAAAAAATTGCACAGGACCTATCACAAGAAATTAACAAGTGAGAGCTCATCTTATTAAAAAGCTTTTGCACAGCAAGAAAAACCATCAACAGAGTGAAGACACAATCCATGATATAGGAAAAGATGTTTCCCAGACTAACGATTACTGTCTAGAGTATAAAAAGAACTCAAAATTTAAAGATTTAATCCAAAAATGGACATCTGAAACAAATACATAGTTCTCAGAAGAAGAAATGCAAACAGCAAATAAACCTCACTGGTCATTTCAGAGATACAAATTAAAACAACACTGAGACTCCATCTCAACCTGGAAAGAAGTCAACCTATAACAAATGTAGAGATAAGGGCAAAATAGAACCTTTCTCTACCGTTGGTGGGAGTGTAGCCTGGTGCAATCGCTATGGAAATCAGAGTGGAGACTCCTCAAAACTAAAACTAGAGGTTCCATTTGACTGAGCTATTCCCCTTCTTGGTTTTTTCCCAAAAGAAATAAAATCATCATACCTCAGTGATATATGCAAACTCATTTTACAGCAGCACAGTTTGTAATGTCCAAATCTTGGGAACAGCCCAAATGCCCATCAACTTGGCATTTGGTTAATGGATAAAGAAGATGTGGATTTTTATACAGTGGAGTACTACTCTGCTATAAAGAGAAGCTTGAAACATTTCTAGCACTGTAGACACTAGATGCACCATAATACCATACTCTTAATTTAAATAAACTGGACACATGTGTAAATATCACATTGTTTCTCAGGTGTGAGAAACAAAAAGTGTAACTAAGGACCAAAATGTAGAATAGGAGCCATGAAATAGGAAAAAAAAAATGTTCAAATGGGGAGGGGAACAAGGAAAGGAGGAAGGAAAGAAGGAAAAATAAAAAAAGGAAAAATGGAAACAAAGCTTTTGTGAATGGAGAAGGGAAGAGAGGCTGAGGGAAAGGAAGGAGAATGTGAAAAAAAGAAAAGTTCTATCATTTACAGGTATGAATTCTCTATAGTGAATGTGATCATTATGTATATCTGAAATTTGCTAATAAAATCTGATTAGAGAAGTAAATAAGAAGTGGCAAAAGAAAAAGGAAAGATTCCCAACAGGCTTTTTGGCAGTTCACAAAAATGATCCTAAAATGTACATAGAAATACTAAGGACTCAGAACAGTTAAAACAGTCTTGAAAAGGAACAAAACTGAAGGCTTTACATGTCCCGATTTTGAAGCTACAAAGCTTCAATAATCATAACAGTGTGGTACTGGCATGGAGACAGACCTAGAGATCAATGGAACGGAACTACAAGCCCAGAAATAAACCCCTGTGTTTACACTCCATGGATTTTTCACAACAGTTCCAAAGTAACTCAACAGGGAAAAAATAGTCTTTTCAACAAATAGAGTTTAAAAAATAAGATATCTCATGCAAAAAGAAGTATGTAGAGCAGGGTTCAGCAAACTGGTGCTAGAGCCAAGTGCAACCCAATGCTTGATTTTAGAAAAAAGTTTCTATTCATTAACATATTGTCAATGTTGCTTCCACCACACCAGTGGCAAAGATGAGAATTCATGACAAAGATCTTTTGATCTGCAAAACCAAAAGTACAGGTTTGTGTCTGGCTCAAAGAAGTCTTATAATTCAATAATAAAACACAACCTAACTGAAAACGGCCACATGGTTACATAGGTAACAAATAAGCACAAGAAAAAATATTCAACATCAATACTTCTCAGGAAAACACAAATTCAAGCAACAATGAGATACAGCCACTAGATTTGCTATAATCTAAAAAGCCCAATAGTAACAAGTGTTGGTAAGGATATGAACTCAAGCTGCTATGTCATTTGTAAAAATATAAAATGGTACTACTACAGCAGGAAACAATTAGGCACTTCCTTTAAAAGGTAAACAACTTAACAAATCCATAACCAGAATGATCCCATAAACCTTAAGTATCTTAGGTATCTATTTATGAATAATGAAACACACGTCAAAAGAAACTATGTGAACAAACAACCACAGCAGCACTCTTCATAATAGCTAGAAATTGGAAATAATTCAAATGCCACTAAACTAGTGAGAGAATAAACAAAAGGTGTAGAATAAGTGCTTGCCTGGCAAGCGCAAGGGCCTGAGTTCAATCCCTGGTCCCACAAAAATAAAATAAAATAAAATAAAATAAACAAAAGGTAGTACACAATCCACACATCTGATATTATTCAGCAATAAAAAGAATACTAACACAAGCAAATCAATAAACAGACATCAAAAACAATGTTAGTCTGGGAGTGTTATTCGATGGAAGTGCATCCAGCTAGAATGCAAGAGGCTCCAGTTTGATATCTAGTGTGCGCGTGTACACGCACACATGCATGCGCACACACACACACACCAGCTGAGAGAAGCCAAATATAAACAATACACAAGTCCATTTATACTAATTATCCAGAAAAGACAAATTTATAGCCAACAAGATAAGTTACAGCCTTTCTTCTTTTATCGCTTTAACTTTTACTCATTCCCTCTACTAAGTTGGGGTCTCCATGATGGCAGGGCTTTAATTGTGTTCCTCACTTCCTTTACAAGGCTGGGCCCAGTACTGTAATGTGCCAACATTAAGGATGTGCTGGGGTGAGGCAAAACTGGTAGTTTGGCACAGTGCACTGCCATGTAGCCTGTGTGACACTAGCATGTCTTGGGACTGTCTCTTGTGTATCTGACTGCATCCCTCTTGGGCTTTCCTGCTCAGTGGTCCAGAAGCAGCCTCATGGGAACAGTGAAGAAAGTGGAGTCAATCTATCCCAGAGGGTGTAATGAGCCTGGGAACCTGGCTGAGGAAGTAAATTTCTGAATTGAGTGGAGCAGTGCAGAGATAAACGGATGGAATGGGGAAGAGGCTGATGAACTCTGGAGTCTAGAGGTCCACAGGTAACCAAATTGGAGTTGAATTACCAAGGTGACTTCTCTACCAGGTGAATAAGCAAAGCAGATACACTCGGCATTTCTGCCATACATATGCCTTCTCTCACTGGAAGACGAAGTGTAATTTACTGATTGAAACAATCTCCAAGCATTTCACACATGCTTGCTTTGAAAACTGGAGTTGAATATAATTGCAGCATTTTGCATTAATTAAATTTCTTTTACCTCCACAAAATTAGGACTTGAACTTGCTATGTAAATTTGTGCAAGTAACTATGCAAATTAGCATGCTCTAGTACTCAATTTTAAGGGGACTAGAACACTTTCTAGAATCAGGCCCCAGGGATTACACACAAGTGGTCTCTAAGAATATTTAATTCTCTCTGAAGCGGATGGCACAGATATTCTTTGGCATCTACGTCATATAAGTTAACTTATTTGTTCAACTTAGAAGTCTTTTTAACTTAGTTTTTACTTTCCTACATAAAAATAAATAATAATAAGCTAAAGATTTCAACCCACAAGTGACTTTGCTAAAGAAAAAAAAAAAAAAAAAGGGCATACACTAGCCAGGCACACAAGTAGAAGGCAGGAGTTTTCATAATACTGGGCTGAGCACCTCACTGTGTGCCTCTGGCCAAGCTATTTATTCCCTCAGATTAGTGTGCCCAACTGGAAAAGGAAACAGTCAGGTGATCTACAAGGTTCTTTCTAGTTTTTTTTTTTTTTTTAATTTATTTATTTATTTATTTTTTTCTTGTTTCAGAACCTTTATTTGTTTATTCACTCATTTTTATAGCCGGCTCAGCCCACCCCGTGGGCAGGGCTGGCACAGCATGTGGTGCCGGGGATCGAACCGCGGTCCCTGAAGCCGCCCAAGCTTTCCCAAGCAGGTGCTTTAGACCACTGAGCCAT
>PVJA010022519.1:0-34155 GCA_004027025.1 Myocastor coypus
CTTCCTCTTCTTCTTCTTCTTCTTCTTCTTCTTCTTCTTCTTCTTCTTCTTCTTCTTCTTCTTCTTCTTCTTCTTCTGCTTCTTCTCCTTCTTCTTCTTCTTCTTCTTTCCCTTCAGAACCAATATCTATTAGAAAATTTGTCACGTCTACACCCTGTGCTCTATATAACATTTGTGAGGAGAACAATATGTCTCAACTATTGTGAATGTGCTACTAACATGTTTTGAAACTCTCATATTGTTATATCTTATTAAAAGTAATAAAAATTAAAATTATTTTTTAAAAATTTAAAAAAATAAAGTTTAGAATATCAATGATTGTTGGAAAGTACCTGTTCTATGTTATGTCTAAGGCATTCAATATTCAGAAAGATAGTGATGTTAGGCTCAAGTGCCTGTGTGATAAGGTAATAATGTCATAAAGCTTCTCTTCTAGATGGTTAACAACTTAGGTTTTGTATACCAAAAAATTAGAGAAAAACGAGGGCTACAAAGATAGCCAATATTTTGACCCTAGCCCTTTAAGGTTAGTGAGGAGGACTCAGGACAAAAAAGACCCTGTACTGTAACATCCTATAACTGAGTGGTATTCCAAATTTTCTGCTCAAGGAGATTATGGGCCTACAGAGAAAATTGGTCAATGATGTATAGTATGCCTAATGAGAGTTACCTAGAGGAGAAACATTCAGGCTTTCCATACAGAAAACTGGTTAAGCAACATGCATGATTCATCCAGATGGCCGACACTAACAAAAGATCTACAAACTGCTCTACATTGTTTCAGGGTAAATTCTGGGAGCATTTCATTGACCTTGTCAGTTACAAAAGTTGCATTTTTTGGTTATATGGATCTTGCTTTACCTGAGTCATAACCATCTAGCAGAAATGTCTAACCACAAGATATAAAAGGTAATGTTATATTCATATGCTAAGCTGTAAAAGGTTCAAGCCAACAAATTCTGACATTGCTACTTGTGCTGATAACCCACTACTATTATAGATTATTGGACTATATTGGGTTATTTCATGAATTCATGCTCCTACAATATTCAAATGGTGGGGCCTGGGAAATAGCTCAGTAGAATAGGGGCTTGCCTGGCAAGCACAAGGGCCTGAGTTCAATAAGTGCTCCTGAAAAGAAAAATATATACTTGAATGGCAATGGAACACTGATCTCTGACAAAACAACACAAACAAGGGGGATATAAATCCAGAACTATTCTTTAGCAAAAAAATATAGGATAGATATGCCACTACTTTCTTTTCGTTCACTGAAAAGAAAGTTTGTATTAATAGTGTTTAGACAAGATATCATGTCTGCATCTTGTCCTCTAAACAACTACTATGAAGGCAATGTATTAATTATTATACCGGTCCTACTAACCTGTTTTGAAACTGTCTCATTGCTATATCTTTCTCACTAAAATTGATAAAATAAAAAAGAATTTATTGCTAATTTCTGCTGGTCTGTGGAAAGGAACCATCAATGTTCATTTCTTTTGTATCTGCTTTTCATTTTTTATGATTATTGACCAATTTTGCATACTTATGTCTGGTAATCAGAACAAATAATTCATATGTTATATGGAACTTATTTTTTAGTTTATTTTAATGAGAAAAAGACAAAATAGCAATGAAACAGTTTTAAAACGGGAAGTAAGATGGTTACAGTAATTAAAACAATGCATATGGTTGTCTTCACAGTAGTTAAAAGACAAGGTGCAGACCTGATATCTTGTCTAAACAATATCACTATGAATACTTAGTCTTATCAAACTAAGAGAAAGTAGTTGTATATCTATGCTAATTCTCTTGTATATACATATATTTTTTTCTTAAAATTTCTAATACTAGGAGAAAAATATCATACCACGTCTTATAAGTAGATTGTAAGACAAAGATATGGTAGAAATCATAAAACATTAGCTGTGCTCAGTTTCTAGGATGCTGATTATTATATGTCTGGGTGTGTTTTTAATTGAGTTCACATTGTTTGGTGTTCAATATGCTTTGGTTACCAGAATAGCACATCGTTTCCCAATATTTGAAAAGTTTTCTGCTACTACTTCTGCCCATATTCATTTTATATCATTTGTATTGATTTGTTCTTTCTCACTGATGCCTACTAGCCTTAGCCTTACATTGTTCATATTTGCATCATCTTGAATTATTTTTTCCTGCATCCTAGATTTCTCTTTCTTTCTTTCTTTCTTTCTTTCTTTCTTTCTTTCTTTCTTTCTTTCTTTCTTTCTTTCTTTCTTTCTTTCTTTCTTTCCTTCCTTCCTTCTTTCTTTCTTTCTTTCTTTCTTTCTTTCTTTCTCTTCTTTCCTTCCTTCCTTCCTTCCTTCCTTCCTTCCTTCCTTCCTTCCTTCCTTCCTTCCTTTTCGTTTTGTTGTTTAGTACTCAGGCCCTTGTGCTGACCAGGCAAGAGCTTATTCTACCGAGCTATTTTGCCAGTCCCATCCATCCTAGTTGTTTTTTTTTTTTTTTGTCTTTTTGAGACAGCGTCTCGCTATGCAGTTCAGGCTGGCCTTGAGCTCACTTTTGTAGCCCAGGCTGGTCTCGAACTCGCACCAATCCTCCTGCCTCAGCCTCCCAAGTGCTGAGATTACAGGTGTGAGCCACCACACCTGGCTCCTAGTTGTTTTTAAGAGACCATTTCTTATCTTTTCAGTAGTTGCAATCATGTCTTTAAGGTCTGAAAGTCTATTTTCACTTCATTGAAAAAGTTTTGTCAGTTTTTTCAGGGCCAGTAAGATGGTTCAGTGGTCTATAGCGCCTGCTTAGGAAAGCTCACGCAACCTCAGAGACTATTTTTTGATCCCTGGCACCACATGCTGCACCAGTGCCACCCCTAGGGCAGGCTGAGCCGGCCATAATTTTTTTTAAAGAATTTTTTATTTTATTTTATTTATTTATTTCTTTTTTCAGAACCTTTGTTTGTTTATTCACTCATTTTTATGGCTGGCTCAGCCCACCCCGAGGGCAGGGTTGGTGCAGCATGTGGTGCCGGGGATTGAACTGTGGTCCCTGAAACCGCCCAAACTTTCTCAAGCAAACGCTTTAGACCACTGAGCCATCCCGCCGGGCCCTGAGTCGGCCATAAGTTAAAAAAAGAAAAGAAGAAACACTTTTGCAAAATTGTGATAGGTTGTAATTTCCTCTATAGAACATTGAATCTGCTTCATGCATTCTATTACTTTCTTATATTGCTCATTCAAGGATTTCATCATTTTTCTTTTCTCCTCTATTTTTTGTGAGTTTCTTCCTTAGAAGCAGTTAGTACTTCTTTCATTATAGTTATCATTTCTTTTTTACTTCAGAAATTATTTCTGATCTGATTTGCTGTATACCTTTCTGCAGTTGTTTCTTTATTTCAGATACTATTATTTCAGAGATTTCAGGTGTGTGATTTCCAATTTCTTCTATGCTATTGTCTCCTGCATTTGTTCTGAGTGGGCTTGGGCCTGAGAGCACATATTTCTCCTTCACTTTGTCATTTTGCATAGCACAGTCTTCGGGCCATTGGTTTAGAGCTTTGGTAGAGTTCATACTTGAGCACCAGATCTGCATCTACCAAGTTCAAACTCATCCAAGTGGGGGTGGCTTGTGTCTGGCTGCTGTGCTCCACTTCTTCCTTCTGTGACCCTTGGAGATGAACCTGCTGTGCCACTCTGGCAAGATGCTCTGCTCCTGGATCAACTGGGTGGGTCTTGTCTCTAGCTTCTCTGCAGTGAGTTCTGCCACAGTTTTCCACACCAAACCTTTCTGATGAATGAATTTCCACTCATACGCTAGGCCTTGTTCCTGGGTTGGATGAGTTTCCAGTAGGCCCCAGGCAGTCTCACTCATACATTGAGCCTAGTTGCTGGGTCAGATGAGTTTCCAGAAGGTCATATGTAATTTAATGATCTTTATTGAATTCCTGTCATTTTCATTAGTGAAATTATGTAACATTTAAACAAAATTTAGTACTTTATCTTCTCTTTAAAAAACAGAAAAATGGGGCCAGAGAGATAGCTCAGTGGGATAAGCACCTACCCAGAACGCAGATGGTCCTGAATTTGAACCGTGCTGCCAAAAAAAGAGAAAAAATATTATATGAAAAACTGGAAAAATTAAATAAGGAATATATAAATTAACTTTGTATAAATTTACTGAATTAAGCCTAAAAAGAAAAAGAAGTAGTTACCTGCACAGCTTCTCTGTGGCTCGCCCTGAAGAGATGATGTAATTGCAATCAGAGCCCTTCTCTGGGTGCTGAGAAGTCAATGCCTGAATGAAGCCGGAGGATGCCACTCACAGGATTGCTCCATGCCTATTCCCCTTGATTGTTGTGTCTTTTCAGTCTGCTCACCCCAATTCTTGATCCCCTAAACCCTACTAGCTGTGTGTGTGTGTGTGTGTGTGTGTGTGTGTTTTTCTTAAAATGTATGGATAGTGGATCCAAGGGACAAGAACAATCATGCAAGCACTTGACCAAGGTTAGATGAGTCTTCAAGGTGCAATGGACTCTTGCCTGGATTAGATTAACTCCTTCCCTCCCTTGGCAGAGTAAAACATAAAGGCCTCGTCTTGTATACAACAAATCAGATCAGAAATAATGTCTTACTTGGCAAAGTAAGATATAGAGGCCTAAATTATGACTCTTCCTAAAACCAATTTTGGAAATGTCTATGTAATAAGACAATCTTGGGGGTCTCAGTTGGGGCCCACCTTAGGATCCCTGATATACCTAATGTTACTGCTTCTTTTGGGACCTTGTCCCAGAAGATCCCATGAAGGATGCTGAGCAAAGATTTTCTGAGGAAACTAGAAGTGAGAAATGTAACAGAAAATGTCCCATCCCTGGCCAGTGCACTTCATTTTGTTAGTTGCACAGGTAATAGTCTTTGTATTAGATCTGGCTGTTTCTGTCTCATGGAAAGAGCTGGTCACTGTGATGCATAGCTGGTCACTGACACCCACTGTGTAAACCAGTCTCCAGTTAGCAAGGCATTCTGCTCTATACCTCCTGCTTTTTATCCAGTATGGGCCTTTTACCACCAGAGATCAAGGCCTGATATTTTGGCAATGATCTCAGTCAGTTCACATTAACATAAATAAACCTGCCTCTAAATTCTCAGTGTTGTTTTGGTGTTTCTGCCTATCTCTTTTCAGCATGTGTACACATATTATCTTCCTGGTGTGAGAAACTGCAAGAGTAAATAAGGTCTAAAATGTGTAGTAGATACTGTGAAATGAGAAGAAGTTGTTCAGAAGTAAAAAGGAACTAGGATGAGGGAAATAGTAAAGGACAGAAGGGAAAAGCAGGGAAAACATAAATTGGCTCTACTGCTAACATTTCTTAGTTCATTGAAAATGAAAGTTTGTGCTAATATTGATTGGAGAAATTTCAGTTCTCATGCCTTGAATTCTGAATTACTACTTTAAAGATAACAACATGCAATATATTAACTGTTGTTGTTATCCTGTTATTTTATTTTGAAAGTTTGCTTTACCTTTTTCCATAAAATTAAAGACAATGAAGTCCCCCTGAACCAGTGAGAGAAAAATGTATCTATTTATCACGTAACAAAGCCAGAAAAATAGAACAAGTATATATATTTGTCACATAGAAAAAGAAAAAGTTGAAATATTGAACTGGAAATACAAAATTTGCTGGAAGTAGCATTGGTAGAACACTTGAAGACACAGGTATGGGCAAAGACTTTATGAATAGACTCCTTTATAGGAAGTATCACAAAGATGCAGAAGCTGGGATCTCATCTTACTAAAAACCTTTGAACAGCAAAAGAAATCACTAACAGATTGAAGATAGCCCAGAGTGTGAGAATAAACTTTTGACAACTATTCTTCATGCAAAAGAGTACTATGCATTATATTAGGCAAAGTTAAACACCTATTCATGATAAATGCCTACAGAAAATTGGAATAAATGGTCTCTTTCTGTACCTGATGAAAGCAGTCTATGACAAACCAGCAATTAACATCACACCAAGTGAATGAAAAAGGAAAGCTTCACATCAAAATCAGGAATAAGACAAGGATGTCTACTACCACCACTCCTATTCAATGTAGTTATGAAAATATTAGCCAGACCCATTAGACAAGAGAGAAATAAAGGGAGTAACATAAAAAGGAGGAAGTTTAATCATTGTTTGCAGATCACATAGTAGTCTACATAGAAGAGCTCCAAAAATCCACCAAAAGATTCTAGATTTAATAACCTAATTCAATAGTGTAGCTGTATAAAAAGTCAAAACTCAAACATCAGTAGCATTCCTACACACAAACAACAAACCCAGTAGGGAAACAACACCTTTCACAATAGTATTTCAAAAGATGAAATCCCTACGAATCAATCTGATGAAGGAAATAAAAAACTCTTGCATCAAAGACTACAGTAGTTTGAAAAAGGAGACTGAAGAGTGTATCAGAAAATATAGTGAAAATGTATTGTAACTCCAAAATTGTTATACAGATTTAATACAATACCAAGCAGAATATCAATAGAATACATCAAAAAATTAGAGAAAACAACCCTAAAACTCCTTTGGAATCAGAAAAGACCTGGAATAACAAAGGCAATTCAGGACAACAAAGGTAAGGCAGAGGTCATAATGCATGACTAGAAATTTCACTACAAAGCTACTATGATGAAAATAGTGTGAGACCGACAAAAAAAGAGAGCAGAGAATCAACAGAATAGAATAGAAGATTCAGGAAGTACTCCAAGCACACTCTACCACCTGATCTTTGAAAAACAGCCCAAACACCTTACCTATAAAAAATTTTTTCTTTAATAATAGCACTGGGGATGCAGGGAGATAGCACAGTGAAATAAGTGCTTATCCAGCAAGCACAAGGTCCTGAGTTTAATCCCTAGTACCACCAAAAAAAAAAAAAAAAAAAAAAAAAGTAATAAATAGCGCTGCAAAAATTAGTTTTTGGATATTGATGATTAAAACTAGACCCATATCTTTACTATTCTCTACACTAAAATCAAAATGAATCAAAGAACTAAATACCAAGCTAGACACACTAAATCTATTAGAAGTAGTATTGATAGGACTCTTGAAGACACAGTGTGGGAAAAAACACAAACAAAATCCTGATCTCATAGGAAATATCACAATAGCTCAACAGCTGGGATCACATCATACTAAAAGGCTTTGAACAATAAAAGAAATCACCAGCAGAGTGAAGAGACAGTGGACAGAGTGGGAATAAATTTTTGATACCTGTTCCTCAGACAAAGGGCTACTATCCTAGAGTATACAAATAACTAAAAAAAGTCACCCTCAAATTCATATATCTAACCCAAAAGTGAGCACCTAAAATGAACAAATATTTTTCAGATGAAGAAGTTAGAAATGATAAAACAAATATGAAAAAGTGTTCAAATCATTTATCATTCCAGAAATGCAGTTTGAAACAACACTAAAATTCTAATTTGATATGGTGTATCACATTTGTAGAGTTGTATATGTTGAGCCTTCTCTGGTGTGAATTCCACATGGTCATGGTATAATATTCCTGATAATTTGCTGTATTCTATTTGCCCAAATCTTACTGAGGATTGTTGCATCTATGTTCATCAGAGAGCTTGGCCTACATTCTCTTTATTAGTTGGGTCTTTCTCAGATTTGGATGTTAGTGTAATACTTGTCTCAAGAAATGAATTAGGGAGAACTGTTTTGTTTCCAATTTCATTGAGGAATTTGGGGAGTATTGAGATAAAATCTTCTCCAAATTTCTAGCAGAATTCATCTATGAAACCATCAGGATCTGGGATCTGGTTTTTTTTTTTTTTTTTTTTTTTTTGTAGGTAAGTTTTTATTCCATTTACATTGACTGATATTGGTGAACTGAGACTTTTTATATCTTCTTGATTAAGTTTTGATAATTTGTACGTATCTAGGAATCTGTCCATTTCTTCAGTGTTTTCCATCTTATGTGAGTAAAGATACTTGAAATATGTGTTGATGATCTTCTGAATTTCAACAGGATCTGCAGTAATTTCACCCTGTTCATTCCTTATTGCTTGAATTTGACTTCCTCCCTCCCTCCCTCCCTCCCTCCCTCCCTTCCTCCCTCTCTTCCTTTCTTTTTTTCTTTTCTTTTCTTTTGATAAAGATGGCTAGGATGTTATCAATTTTATTTATTTCAAAAAACTAACTCTGTGATTCATTCATTCTTTGTATTGTTTTATGTGTCTCAGTTGCATCAATTTCTGCTCTATTCTTTCTAATTTCCTCCCTTCTTTGGGCTTTGGGATTGGTTTGCTCTTCTTTTTTTCTTGAAGCTTTAGGTACAGATTTAGGATATCTATTGGTTCTCATTCTGTTTTCCTAATGTGTGAAGCTCACTGCTATAAATTTCTCTCTGAGCACTGCTTTCATTGCACCTCACAAATTCCAGTAAGTTATGCTTGAGTTTTCATTGGGTTGTAAATGTTGTTTAACTTTTTTTTTTTTAAGAAAACGATTAAGGTTTTTAATGTCATTAGAGATGCTTTGCAACAGATCAGTGTCAGACAATTTTGACAATTGTTTTATAAAAGTATTATCGATATGTTTTTGAAGAGATAGGATTTTAGCAGTAATATTGCCATGAGACAACAAATGTCTTTTTACACTTTCCATGGGAGATGAGTTTGTTTCCATGACATGGGAGTTATACAAAATGAAGAAGTACTCTAATCACATTTCAGACAAATTTCACATTGTAGATGAACAATTTGACCTCCCAACATAACAAGAGCTTGTTCTAAATCACCTATCTTAATACTTAAGTTAGGGCCTATGCATCCTAGAGAAGTCTATAACTGTTTTGAGTCCTTGTACCATTGCTGCACAACATGAACAGCTTGCACACCTTGGCTCAATGCTACTAGGGTGTAGCAGCTGTGGCTGTGGAGGCTGTCATAAGTTTAATCATTCTTTTTTGTTCTCTTCTTTAGCACATTTAGCAAATATAGGAACAGCATCATGATAGGGGAGTCTTGCCATGGGTAAAGTAGTTGTATTGGAAGCCAGATTTTGGTTCTTGTCCTGAGAATATAGATGTTATCCCTAGAGAAACTAAGGCTAATAGAAGAATTTAAACATGCATATAAAAAACAATTGTGACATGTTATGGTACAGTTACAAGGGTTCCCATAACTAGGTCCTACAAGCAACAGGTGAAAGAGATGAACACATGCCTGAGTAAAATGAATTGTGTTCCTTTTTAAATAATGAGGTATTTCTATCTTAATTCCTTCCCTTTTTCCATCCAGGCAGAGCCATAAGGGCTCTAATCTATGATGCTTCCATAGGACATATTAACTAATTCCTAGGATGCCATGAGGGACTTATGGGTGAAAACTTCTCTGGCTTCTTCAGGCTGAAAGGAGCCATAGCTGGGAACTGGCAGTCAGAGATAATCTCTAGAGATTCTAACTAAAGGCCCTCAATAGACACTAGGCATTTTTATCTTGGGTAGGTAGAATAGCTTAGACCCTTTTATTTGTGGAGTCTGACAGTTTACTGTAAATCCTTCTAGCTTTAGTTATAATTATCTCTAAATTTTGAGAAGTCATGAAAACCAGAATACCTTATTTTTACTGTCAATGCTTTTAAATAATCTAAGTAGAGTATGGCATTTTTTTTAGTTATACCTTGTGAGAGAACAGTGACATCAGCAAGCTATTTTTATTTGTGTGGAATAATATATATTACATTTGTAAAAACTAGTCTTAGTATAATTTGTATTAGTAAGTATCCTGAATATGTTGTAGTATCTCAGTGATAGCCAAAGCAAGATGTTTTTCAACTTTTTTTTTCTTTTTTTGTATGATGACTGGAAGGAAAGTCAGGGTTGGAGGAGAGCAAAGAGACCTATGCCTATATCCAGAAATAGGTTGGGTTTTCCTTTGGTCGTGATTTCTCAGGGCCCCTCTGTGGAGATGATAGAGATTGTCCAGCCAGAGAGAGTAGGCAAGACCAGTGCCCTTCAGTTCTACTGGACCATCTGGGAAGCTGAGTCTGAACTCTGGGGCCTCCACTTCAGAGCGCAGTCTCTTCTATCGGCTGCCTTGGCAGTCAGGGCATGGCTTGTGGGCCTCTTAAGGCAGTCCCTCTTATGCTGGCCTGGATTCTGACAGCAGCAGCTATCTTGACTGTTATATGCCTAGGTGTAGATTTATTTTGGTTGATGCTATTTAGACTTCTATATGACTTGCTTTTCTATATGTCACATTTTTGCCCATACATGAGAAGTTTTCTACCATTACTTCTGCAAATAGTCTTTTTTTAATTTTATAATGAAAGTATATAATAGTATTAAAATAGAAAAATTGTAATTTATGAGAATATTATTATAATTAATAAATATTATAAAAATTATAATAATTACAGAATTTCTCTTAAGAAAGTCATATGAATTTCACAGAATTGCTTGTAATGCATAATGTTGTCTTCAAACCAGATATATATATATATATACATATATATGCATGTATAATTGGAAGAAGAAAGGAAAAAATATATAAGGAATTAAGAGGAGAAAAAAAGAGAAACAATTGAAAAATGGAGATGAAATAAATTATCTGCTCCTTTTCACAGACCAAGATCAATCCACAGTACGCTGTCCAAGCCATCTGTTTACATATATAGATATATCTCTTTCCTGCAATCCTTCTCCTCAACTCAGTAACTCTTTCCTTTTGAATAAGTTCATTCTCTTTTCCCAGTATATATTGCACCCTTCAGACTCCATTTTCCAATATGATGTCTACAAATGTGGGTCTGATTTATTTCACTTAAGGGTATGGTCTCAAGTCACATCCATTTACCAACAAAAGTCTCAAATTTATCCTGTTTCATAGCTGAATAATATACCACATCTTCTTTATTTGTTCCTCAGTTGATGGGCGTCTGGGTTGCTTCCATGATTTAGTTATGACAGATTGTACTGTTATAAACATGGGCACACATATATCACTGTATGTGTATGATGTTTTGAGTCCTTCCGAAAAATATCCAGAGGGGAATAGTTGCGTGGAATGGGCTCTCCAATCCTAGCTTTTTGAGGAATCTTCACATTGATTTCCACAGTGGTTGTATCAGTCTACACTTCCACCAACTCTGGAGAAAGGTTCCTTTTCTCCCACAGTTCCTCCAGCATTTGCTATTGGCTGACTTCTTGTTAGCCATTCTTTCTGGGATGAGATGGTATGCCGGTGTTGTTTTAATTTGCATTTCCGGCTTTTCCGCCCGCTCCCCGCTCCCCCCGAGTGCCACTCCGGCTGCACCGTGCTCGTTCTGAGCTCCTGGCTCCTGCTAAGCTTGCGCTGTCGCTGTCTCCCTCAGCCACCATCATGATTATCTACCAGGACCTCATCAGCCACGACAAGATGTTCTCTGACATTTACAAGATCCGAGAGATCACGGATGGGCTGTGCCTGGAGGTGGAGGGCAAGATGATCAGTAGAACAGAGGGTAACATTGACGACTCGCTCATTGGTGGCAATGCCTCAGCGGAAGGCCCAGAGGGTGAAGGCACCGAAAGCACAGTATTCTCTGGTGTAGATATTGTAATGAACCATCACTTGCAGGAAACCAGCTTCACAAAAGAGACCTACAAGAAGTACATCAAAGATTATATGAAATCAATCAAAGGCAAACTTGAAGAACAAAGACCAGAAAGAGTAAAACTGTTTATGACGGGGACAGCAGAGCAAATCAAGCACATCCTTGCTAATTTCAAAAACCATCAGTTCTTTATTGGTGCAAACATGAATCCAGATGGCATGGTTGCTCTCCTGGACTATTGTGAGGATGGTGTGACCCCATTTATGAGTTTCTTTAAGGATGGTTTAGAAATGGAAAAATGTTAACAG
This sequence comes from Myocastor coypus, assembly GCA_004027025.1. Lineage (NCBI taxonomy): Eukaryota > Metazoa > Chordata > Mammalia > Rodentia > Myocastoridae > Myocastor > Myocastor coypus. The sequence goes on from PVJA010022519.1 coordinate 11,888, forward strand.
ATTCAATGGTAACCTTGGATCTATCACTTGTCATACCTGGCTGCTGCTTGTCATCTACACAACACCAGGATTTTAGACAAATGGGACTGATGTCATCTTGAATGCTTCGTTTATTTTGACCGTGATTTAGTTGGATTGAAGGCATTGTTTTTTAGGGGAAAAAAAGTCATGTAGGTTGTCTAAAAATAAAGTGCATTTAAACTCCCTTGAGAAAATGCCTCTTAGTTTAATACATATCTAAACTAAGTCCATTGTAGTATTCATGGAGAAGATAGAGCCTGGTCAGAGACCACTGTCAAAAAACATAAGACTGTCTTCAAATAACTACTGCAGTGGAACTACTTCTGAGACTGGAATATAAGACAAGAATCAAAGTTTTAATTCTGAGTTGCAGAGAAGAGAAAGAGACTATATTTATAGCAGTGCTAACATCTGAAGTGGAGCCTTACATATTTCATCACCTACAATGGAAGTAGTTAACCCTGGAAGAGACTGCCAAAAGAATAAGAAGACTTAACTCAGTTGGAAGCAAAAAAAAATTGCATTTCTGAAATGACCACTGACGTTGAACATTTTTTTCATGTATTTAATTGAAACTTGCATTTCCTCATCTGAAAAGTATATTCACCTCAGATGCCCCTTTTTGCATAGGGTCTTTGAATTTTGGAGGACTGATTTTTAAAAATTCTTTATGTATTTTAAATAGAAGGTCTGTTTGAGAGGGACAGAATGCTATAATTTAACATACCACTCTCACTATGAGATAGATCAACTCCAAGACTAAACCAAACTTGTGAAGAAATTCACTTGGTAGATCTTTAAAAGTATTTCAACCAGTAACAACAGAATAAACATTCTTCTCAGCTGCACATGGGACATTCTCCAAAATAGATCATATACTAACACAGAGAACATTCTTGAGTAAAAGTAAGGCAATTCGAATTATTCCATGCATACTATCTGATCACAGTGCAATGAAACTGGAAATTACTGGCAAAAGAAACTACAAGAACACCATAAGCACATGGAAATTAAATAACAACCTCCTAAACTACCAGCAGGTCACAGATAAAATGCAAATAGTCTTTTTATGTCGTCTGTGGGTTGGATCCTTCTTTTTCATTGACACCTATTAGTCTTACATTCATTTTTCCACTGTCTCACAGTTGTTGGAATATTATTTCTTGCTTACTTGTTGCTTTTAAGGGACCTTTCCTTCCCTTGTTGCTAGATGTAATGATGTTGTCAAGATCTGAAAGCCTATCTTCAGTTTCATTCAAACAGTTTTGCCTTCTTTTAACGGAATTTTTAATTTCTTCAATATCTCTTTGAATCAGTGGTTATGCTTTTCATTTCTTTGCTATATTGTTCTTTCACAGTTTCATAAATTTTTATGCTTCTCTATTTTATCAATATTTTCTTTAGATATGCTGAGCAGTTTTTTTCCTTATAGTTACCATTTCTTTTTTACCTGAGAGATTATTTCTGATCTGATTTCTCAATTCCCATTTGGAGTTGTCTCTTTACTTCAGTTGCAATCATTTTGGAGATTTCAGGTGTCTGACTTCCAATTTCTTCAATGCTGATGTGTTCTGGATTTGGTCTGGGTGGGCTGGGGGCCTGAGATTGCCTTTTGGCCTTCACTTTTCATTCTTTCTGTGCTGGTCCCTCTGACGAGTGAGCTGAGTACTGGGCTCCTCCCAGCAGGATGGTCTGAAGAGATCCACACACCTCAGTGCTTGCTCCCCTGAAGAGTAAGCTGGGTACTTAAGTCCATCCCACTGGCTAGTCTCCAGTGATTCACACAATTGTTATCACATTTCTTTACTCATTCATCTGTTGAGGGAATTTGAATGTTTTCCCTGTCAATTGGATATTGTGAATAATGCTGCTATGAACATAGTGTTGTAGCATCTGTTTCAGAACCTATTTTTAATTCCATTAGGTATTATGTCAAGAATACAATTGTTAGGTCATGTGATAATTCTCTTTAATATTTTCAAAATTTGTCATATCATTTTCTATAGTATCTTTTATATCCTCCCAAGTAATGTGAAAGTGTTTAAACAATTCACTGACATTGTTATCTAGCTAGGTAGCTAGCTAGATAGTTTAGGAATAGCAATCCTAATGAGTGTGAACTGATAGATCCTTTGGTCTGGATTTTCATTTCTTATAATATAATATTTCTTCTAAGTTTATCTCTTATTTGTACATCTTTTCTTAAGCAATGCCTATTCATTTTATCTGCATTTCTTAATTGAGTTATGTTTTCTATTACTAAATTATAAAAGTTCTCTAATATATGTATTTTTTTTTCCAAAAAGAAAAATTTGATTTTGCTTTGGAAAGCAGAAAGAACGATAAAGTTAGAAACAAAAGAAATAACGTTACTAAGAAGTGCAGGTCACCAAGGTTTGAGGGAGTCATTCTTGTTATAGGTTTGTTTCCCTATTTGCAGTTTCTTTTTTTGACTCAGTATTCTTTGCACATGAACAAGCAATTCGGAAAATTTGGGACACTACTGAGTTATAGGATGTCATAGCACAGGTTCTCTTATATTCTGGGTCCTCAGCACCCTGGAAATGCTAGGACCAAAATGTTGGCTATCATCATAGCTCCTCTATTTCTCTAAATTTTGGTCTACAAACTTAGGTTGTCAAACATTCAGAAAAGAATCTTAATGGTATTATTTTTGTGTAACACAAGCAGTTAAGGTTAACATCACTATCTGTCTGAACATTAATTGCCTAAGACATAACAAGGAACTGCTAATTTCCAGCAACCGTGCATATTCTAAACTTTAATCCTTTGGGCTGGGGAGATAGCTCAGGGGCACAAGTGCCTGCCTGGCAAGTGCAAGGGCCTGAGTTTGATCCCTGGTTGCAGAAAAAAAAATAAAATAAACTTTAATCCTTGTAGAATATGAAAAAAACAATTACATGTTTTTACACAAAAATTTAGAAATCAAACCATATACAACATTATAATAGGACAATCCTATGGCAAATTTTTTCTTTCTTGTTTTATTTTGTTACCTTTTAAAAAGTACTTAAAGAGAGTATAGCAATAATTGATATGACATTAGAAGCAGTATGCATTTAGATAATCAAAATGATAGATATTTCAAACATGGTTTTAGTATTACACATTGCTATCTTCAGTGTAGGTACTTAGTTCACAGTTATCAACATATAGTGTTAGTCTCGGTGAGAATTCTACCCATTAACAGCTATTGAGATTATGGGGCCACAGAGGAAAATGATTTGATGATGTAGAGTGTGACTAAAGAGAGTCACCTAAAGAGAAAAGTTTTTCTCAGGTCTTCACAGAAAGCAAATTGGTCAAGCAAAGACCATGACTCATCCGGATGGCTGACACTGACAACAGATCTACAAGGTGTTGTATATGGTACCAGCATAAATCCTCAGGGGATGCAAAAGTTATGTTTTTAGTTATATAAGTCCTGTTTTAATACCCATCATCTGAAGAATAGTTGAAAAAGATATGGTATTTTCATAAAATGGAATATTACTCAGCTATAAGGAATGATAAACTAGAAGACTTCGTATATAAATGGATGTATCTTGAATGTATATTCATAAGTGAAATAAACCAGACCTACATATGCAAATGTTGTATAATCTCCCTAGTTTAAGGACCCAGAAGAATAAATAAATAAATAAATAAATAAATAAATAAATAAATAAATAACGTTTGGGTGGTACCAGGGATCAATTTCAGGACCTTGGATTTTCTGCATCCTCGACCCATGTAATTTTTTTTTTAGAAGAGTGACTTTGTCTTAGTTACTTTGTACTTGTTGCTGGGACAAATACCCAACACTCAAAATGAAGGAAGGAAAGGTTTATTTAGCTCACAGTTACTGGAAGTTTCAGTCCATATTCGGCTGGTCCAAGGCTGAGTGGAACAGGGCAGAGAGCATCCAGTTCATGCCGGCGAAACAGCAACAATAGGGTGGCAGAGGCAGCCAATCAATCAGGGCAGCAGAGCAACAGCTCTAGTCTGTCTCTCTGTAGCTCTTTATATTCCTATCAGGCTCTCTGCCTTAGGATATCTGCCCTAGACCACACCCATAGTCTCAGCCTTACTCAGACAGATAATCCCATCAGTACTAAAACACAATCCCAGGAATCATGAATCAAGTTTCAATCTATAGAAGCCATGTCTCATGATTGCATGAGGCTTTGGGGGGACAACTAGATATAAACCATAACAGACTTAAATACAAAATTCATTTGGAAGAGAAAAAATTAATGTTTATTGAAAGTGTTAATGTTTAATTGTTTGATCAGTCTTACATACCTGTCTGTTGATCTAAACTGATTTGATGATCAAAATATGTAATGCAGCCATTGTTAAATTTTTCTTGTTTTGAAATTCTGTACTATATGTACTCTTACTTGTTACTGCTTTTTCTCTTTGTTTCTGCTATTTTTACTCTTTAAAATAATATTTAATCTATAAAATAGTGCTTTTAACCATCCAGTAGAAAAATATAACCATGAGGTATAAAAAATAATGCCATATTAAAATGTTGACCTGTAAAAGGCTCAACAACTTCTGACAATTGCCAGTTGTGCTGATAACCCACTACTGTTACGGAGTATTGGCCTATATTGGGTTATTTTGCCGAATTCAAGTAGCTACAATCTTTAGACTGGTTTCAAGTATGAGAAGGTCCTTTAAAGACTTCTCTGAATACAGCTTCTCTAAGTGCAATGGAACTCCCATCGCTGAAAAAACAAAATGAAAAAGAATGATATGTTGGGAGCTAAGAAGCTAGAAAATTGATCACATACATGAAGGTGGAACTTGGCCCAGTGACTAAAGTAAACAAGCTACCTCACTCCTGAGATAAACATCTGGTCTGGTTAAAGTTTGCTATCAGTTGCTAGGCAACCTAGTGTTATGCATTTATCTGTTACTAAGTTCACAAAAACGTAAATAAAGGATAATTTTGTTGTGAAAATTACATATAAATATTAGATAGATAGATAGATAGATAGATAGATAGATAGATAGATAGATAGATATGCAAGAGAGTTAGGATAGATATGCAGCTACTTTCTCTTAGTTCACTGAGAATAAAAGTTTGTATTGATGTTGTTTAAATAAGGCATCATGTCTGCATCTTCTCCTCTGAGTTTATGCTACGAAGATAACAATATGCAATGCATTAATCATTATAAATAACCTACTAACCTGTATTGAAACTATTTCACTGCTATTCTATCATTTTTTTTCATCAAAATGAATAAAAATTTAAACAATGAATAAAAATAAAAAACAATTCAAGGACCAGGCAGAAAATTTATCCTATGACTGGAAAAGAAAAGCTCTCTTTTTAAAGACACTTTCTTTCTCAGCAGGCCAAGGGTTTGGATTTTAGTAGGATTGAGTTTTGGAGGGAGTTGGTATAGGGAGGAAGAAGGGAGGAAGTAGATTTCCTCAATAGTGGATCACGTCTTTTCTTTCCTAACATTGGCAAGAAGTTTTTTGTCTTCCTTCTTTTGTCTATTTCCCCCAACCTAGTTCCTTTAAATGCTGATATCTTGTACTCTGAGACTGATTTAAAGAACAATATCAATGTACAAACCATTGTTAGCCTCCAATCACCTTGTTTTGAAATTTTGTTTGTTTTCTTTGAAGCAACATTATTTGGGGGCTGGCCTAGTAGCTCTGCTTAGGCAGAGCAGAGGGATCAGTGTTCAATCCCGGGCAGCACAAGCTGTGCCAGCCTCAAACCTGGCTCGCGCTGAAATGGCGATTCAGATTGAGCATCGTGGCACACGCCTGTAACCTTAGCAACTTGGATTCTCCTGAAAGCAAGAGAATTGGTACGAGTTCACGCTATATAGTGGAATACTATAGACCTTGTAGACCCTGTCTTAAATACAGAAAAATTGAATAAAATAAAATTATTTTTTATGGCCACTGAGATAGGTCAGTGGTCTAAAGCAACTGTATAGGCAAGTTTAGGCAACCACAGGGACCACAATTCCATCCCCGGCACATGTTGTGCCAGCCTCATCCCAGGCCAGGCTGAGACAGCCAAAACATAAATAAATAAAGTGAAAAAAAAAAGCCATCTTTCAAAAAAATATTTTAAAGAAACATTTTGCTGAGCTGTCAAAGGCTTAAATCAACAGCTTCTGACATTGCCAGTTCTGCCAATAACCCACTATGATTGTAGAATGCAGGATTACTTTCTCTTAATTCAATGAGAAAAAAAAAATTTGTACCAACAGTGATTAGAAAAATTATCATGTCTACATTCTGTACTCTGAATAACTACTATGAAGACAGCAATATGCATTATATTAATTAGTGTGGTGTAGTACTAATGTGCTTTGAAACTGTCTCTGTTATTTCTTATTAAAAGCAATAAAATATTTTACAAAAAGAGAAAATATAGCTGACAAGACAGCGTGCTATGAATAATTTCAGTGTTTCTGAAACCATTTTCAGTGGTTTTCTAGTGAAAAGTATAATATGGATGATTTCACCTTTACAATTGTTAAAACTATTTTTAGAAGTTTTTAGTTCATATAAAAATTGTAAAGCTACTACAGGCAGCTCTCTATACAGCTTGTAGGAAGTTTCCTATTAACATTTTTCTCTTACAAAATATGGCCCACCTATTACAAGTGACAGTCCCATGTGGACATAATGTCATTATTAAATACTGCTCACACCTTGGTGAGATCCCTCTGACTTCATCGGATGTCTCTTCTCTAACTCAAAGTCCCATCTTGGAGGGTCTATGTGGTTCTAATGCCATATGATGACGTGGCTACAATGCCACATCACGATCACATTTCTATGGTCAGTGAGGCTCTTTTTCGCTGTCTCTGATTTATCTTGTTGTTATTGACCTTGATGATGCCAAAAACTACTGCTTGGGAAATGTGTACAATGTCCTGCTACTTGCATTTGTCTTGTTTTTCTAATTACCCAGCTGAACACATGCATCTTGGAAAGGAAGACTGCGACAAAATGCTATTGCCATCTCATCCTATCCAGGGCACAAACTATGCACACTGATGTTGAACGTGACTACATCATAAAGCAGTCCGTTGGGTCTTTCTGACCTTCCATGCTTTGATTCTGAAAGGAAGTCACTATTTCCAGCATCCACTTAAAGTGCGGGGAATTGTGACACACTTCCTTGAGGGAAGAACATTTACATTGACTTTTAAAATTTTTTGCTACAGCATAAATTCTTCTCAATTTATTTTACTGTCCCTTGTCTCTTTATATCACCATGGATATTTCTTTTATGTTGTGGGTTATAATCCAACACAATGCTTCCAACTTTCCTCCCCCTTTATCCTGTGGGAGTTATCCTGGTTGCCTCCTGGGTCCATGTGGTACACTGCTATCATGGTCCTTATTTTATTTTTGCACTTTATTACTTTCTGTGAATGCAAGATGTTTCAGGTTGACCTTACATAGTTCCTTTTCCATGTTTATAATCTGCCATTTCTCAATACACATTGGTTCCTTTTGTGGAAGAATGAGGTTGTCAGTTTGCAGAAATTTTAAAATCTGTATCTCTTAGAAGAGCTTAGGCTCACAGACAACTTCAGCATGAAGTATAAAGCATTTTCATGTGCCCTTTTCTACAGCCTCCCCTGCTATTAACCCTCTGTGCCACATTGGCACATTCGCCACAACCACATTGATAGATTCTGATCACACAAATAGCTTACATTAATGTATGCAGTTATTGTCACAAGCAGGACTTGAATTTTACATAATGCTTTTCCTGTATCTGTTGAAATGCTCAAAATATATTTCTTATTCAGTCTATTAGCATGATAAATTACAATGATGTATTTTTAAATAATAAGCCAGTAGTATATTCTGAAATGGACTACATTTTGTTGCAATATGTTGTCCTCTTTTTATAGTGCAGGAACTGATTTACTAATATTCTTCAGCAAATATTCGTGACTGTGTTTTTCAAAGCTGTTGGTGCATAATTTTTCCCACTGTAATGTCTTTATCTAGGCGAGTATTAGACTAATGTTTAAATCATAAAATAATTTGGCAAATTTTCCTCTGTTTCTGTTTTCTGTAAAGATTGTAGGTTATAGAGAATTACTATTTTATGGATAGAATTCATCAGTGAGATCATCTCAGCCTGAGCCTGTTGCTTTGGGAGAAGGTTTTTTCCATTATTAATGAATTTTTATAGGGCTGTTCTGTTTCTCCTTGGATGATTTTATTAGTTTATTCTTTCAAGCAAATGGTGCATTGTATTTCAAGTATTAAATTTATTGGCATAAAGTTGCATGTAGAATCTGAGAATCTTTGTATATACATAGTTCTAGTAACCAACAATGGCAAACGCGCTTTCTTTGCTGATCTTAACTGTTTTTTATCTCTGTCTCCATCTCTCTCTCTCTCTCTCTCTCTCTCTCTCCTTGATCTTAGGCCTAGCAGATGGTTTAATCTCCTTTATGCTTGCAAAGAACAACTTGCTAGCTTCATTAAATATGTCTGTAATTTTTGTTTAAAATTTTAACAATCTGTTCTAATTTGTATGATATTTCCTCTGTTCATTGATATTTAAATTTCTTTCTCAAGCCCCCTAATACATAGCTTAGTGTTATTTATTTTATTCATTCATATTCTCTCATATATGTACTTTTCATGCTGTACATTGCCTTCCATCAATTTCTTCAACTATAATCCCAGAAAAGTTAGTGTTTAGTTTTCTTTTTAATTGAGTCTGAGTTACCTTCCTAGGTTTTTTCTCTAACCCACGTGTTATTTGGAAGTTACTATTTCTATTCTGAAAACATCATTTCGTTTTTGTATCTTACTTCATTTTCCCCATCAGAGCCCTTAATACATTTATCATTGTTCTTCTACATCACCTTTCTGGTATCCTAACCTATGTGTCATAGAAGTATGTGCTAATTAGCTTTCTGGGACTGTGATAAAACCCTTGAGAGTATTTTATGACCCCAGTGGCTTAACTTCCTTCCACTAACCCATGACTTCTTAAGGCAGCACTACCTTTCACAGTTCAGTACTACAAGGACTGCAATATTTAGACCCTTTGAGAACATTTCAAATGGAAACTATAGCATCCTACTGCTGGCCCCCAGGGGGTTATGTCTGTCTCACATTGCAAAATTTACTCAGCCCATTTCTTAATGTCCCCAAAGACTTCTCTGTTTCAGCACTGCTCTACAGTCCAACTCTAAAGTCCCCTTTGCCACTCAAGGCAAAGCTCTGAGCCCTTATATAGACCCAAATGATAATTGTAACCTCCCAATGCACAGTGCCACAGGGCAAGCAGTCCTATTTGAAAAGAGGAAAATAGGGAAATAATAACAAGAAGTCAGGGCAAGGCAAGACAGTAGCCTAGTCCGGCAAGCAATGAATCCTGTAACCATATTTCCAGCATTTTAGACATGCAGAAGCATGTTAGGACCTCCAAATGGCTTGGGCAGCTCCACATCTATGATCATCAGGTGGATGACGCTAAATTCTTCCCTGGTGCAAGCAGTACTGGGGGCCACTTAAACCACAGCTGCAGTGGCCTCTGTGTATCTTAATGGCTTAACATGGGTAAAGAGTTCCCTAGGTAACTCTGTGTGAGTAGGGTGCCCAGGGCTCTCTTCTCAAGCTGAACTTATTTAAGTGAGTTTACAGTTTTAAAACTTTGAGCCAGGATAGCCTGAAATGGGTGAAGCACTATCTTTCAAATTCTTGAAATGTTCCCAAGGCATCTTTGCTGTTGTCTCTGTACAAAAAACTTGACTTATATTTAGTGTCACTACTAATCTCTTTACCAACTTCCACGTTCTGAGTAGCACTTTTAATGTGTGCCTTCTGTGGGTAGACTGGACATTTTCGAAAATTTTTTGCTATGATTTTTTCTCCTAATTTTCACTGAAAATTAACTAAAAGCAGCCAGAAATGGCCCTGTCAATGCCTGGGTATTATTCTGTCTTAATTTTTCATTATTAAGATAAACACATCAGTCACCTTTAAACGCAAGCCTCCCACAGATTCTTAGGCCATGGACACAATGCCTATGAGTTTCCTGTAACATTATGAAAAGAATGCCCCTTCATCTAATTCCTAATAGAGTCTGCAGTTTAGTCATCATTCTTGTCTCTGAACTCTCAAGAACCCTCTCTACTCTGCCTCTCCAAATTTTTCCAAATTCCTCTTGCATACTTATTCAGAAGGCTTCTGACCCACATCATCAGCTAGAGCTACATCAATGACCCTACATCTCTATACCAACTTTTTATATTAGTTTTTTTTTCAGTTCTTGGGAAAAATATCTGACTCCTACAACTTAAATGAGAAATTTATTATGACTCAATGTTCAGAGGTTTCAGTCCCTGGTAGGGACTGATCCAAGGTAAAGAGTGTAATGGTGGAAGGTTATGGCAGAGTAAAGGGTGATCTTGGCTCAGGACTTCAAAAGTCTAATCCATGACTGTGGGGCCCATTGCTTCAGGTCCTGTGGGGAGGCAGTATAACACAATGGGGCACATAGTAGAGGACACCTTCTCACCTCTCGGTAGCTAGTAACATAGGGGATAATCAGGAAGTGATAGGTTCATCATGTGCACCTTCAAAGGGAGGCCTTCAGAGACCAACAGCTTTTCACTGGGCCTCACCCTTGAAGGTTCCATCTCCCTATGGCACCATGGGATGGATACCATGCCATTAATATCTGGTTCTGTGGAACATTTCAGACCTAAACTCAACAAAATCTGATTCTGATGGGTGTTTTCTCTTAAGATTGTACTTTTTATTGCTTTTCATAGGTCTCACAATATTTTGATAAAAGCTCAATATTGTATTATGATTGGTTGTAAAAAGTGAACTAGATAGGTCATTAGTATGAGGATTTCTGTTAATATGGTTCTGAGTGGGGCCATATTTAGTAGTGGGTGTAGCTACAATGTAGGAAATTTCAAATTTTTTACTATCACTGTTTCTTAGTATCTTTTTTTGGAATGTTAGTTTTTCTTTACATTTCTATTTTTAAAAAAGGCTGGATCTCTCATATCTTTCAGCTATAATCACTTATTTTTTGAGACAGGTCTCTCTATGCAGATCAGGCTGACCTGGAACTGATTGCATAGCCCAGGCTGGCCTTGAACTTCTGGCATTCTTCCTGACTAAGCCTCCTAAGTGTTAGAATTAAGTTTTGTGTCGTCATGCCTGGCTTTGTAATCACTGCTTTTAAACTCAAGTCTTATTCCAATGATAAAATTTTGTGGATGAGACATGGCATTTTAATCTTGTGATTAGATGGCTCCAGCTCACAGTGGTTTTTCTCTTCCCCAAGTTCAGGAAAGGTTTTCAGATGCAAGCTGAAATGCATCTTTCCAGCAGAGCAGACCTTACAGAAAAGACTTAGGCTGTGCTTTGTAATTGCATTTATTTTTCTTCCTATGTGTAAGAGTCAGTTTTATGTTCGTGGGACAAAATATCTGCCATCCATAACTTGAAGGATGAGAAGTTTATTTGGCTCATGGCATGGGATTTATGAGCAAGGTTGGTAGCTCCAAGGGAGAAATAGCACGGCAAAAGGGCCCAATGGAAAAAGGATGTTCAGCCTCTATCAGCCTGGAAGCAGAGGGAATGGAGGAGGCAGGTGACACCCCAGTGACCACTTCCTCTGACCCTACCTACTACAGGTATGAATCCCCCACAGATTAGTCAACTGATGAGTGCAGCATGCCCTTGATCCTGTTGCTTTCCAGGAGACTTCTGGTGATGTTTTAGATCTAACACATAGAACCGTGTCAAGGACATGGTGGACTCTTTGGGGGGTTTCTTGCCCTGAAAGTGTAGTGATGTTCCTGGAGGAAGACGCCTAAGGCAAGTGGCCTCTAGCAATTTGTTAAGATTTGCCTTGTTGATGCTGACTCTAGAAGCTTCTAATTTAGGAAGCATCTCAGTCTCTGCATATCTGGCCATACCTACCTCCAAATTTTGGTGTGAATGTTTGTCCTGTGCAGATGCAATAATGATGCCAACTACATAGCTGCAAGCTCAGGGATGTCACACTGCCAGCAGTTCTGTGGTCAATAATTGATTACTCACTTTATGAATCCCATTATTCCCTTGTTGATAGTTTTTTAGATTGATTCACATATCTCAGAAAATTAGGTTATTTATGACCCTTTCTTATGAAAACCACACAAGTCAGGATCAGCTATAGAAAATCACCATAACATAAATTGTGGCAGAGTCCCAGGTGAGACATTTCCTGATCCTTAGAACAAATCACCCTTCATAACATGTATGCTATTTCTCCCTTGGAGCTACCAACCGTGCTCATAAGCTTATTTGAGCTTCAGGATCCAGTTTTTACTAGGTTTTCGTTTTGTAAACCTCAGTGAGCCCTTGATCACCTCCTCTCCCAGTTGTATGAGGCAATAGCACATTCTCCAAAGACCCAACGCTCTTAATAACACGTTCTTTCTGGAATGGATAGCCCTATGTTGACTCTTCTCCTTAGCATACACTGAGGTGTTATCTGCAGAGCCACCATAGATAACCAAGTGCATTGCTATCACTTGACACGTTGCTCAGTACCAGAATTGCAATCTTGCCAGCAATGCTAGTGTTTTATCATAGCACAGCATGGTTGATAAATCCCAACTGTATTTTATCTGCCCTGTCACACAGGCCCTGTTGGTCTGTATCTATCTCTGAAAGCTGTTAGTGGGCTGTCATAGTCCATGTTAGGCAGTGTAACATAGTTCCACATATTATTTAATGAATAAGAAAGGAAATTTACTCAGTCCTGGTTCTAGAGAATGGCCTCTCTAGGATCAAGAGGCCACACACCAGTTATCACTTTCTTGGTATGTCACAGTGTCATAGGAACAAGGAAGAGGAAAAGGAGGCTAACCTTCACCTCTATAAAACCTCAAGATAATAAACCTACTCCTGAGGTAATGGCATTAATCTATTCATGAGAGCAGCACCATCAATAGCCAATCAACTCCTAAAGGTCCTACTTCTCAGCACTGGTGTAGTCCAAATTAGGTTTTCAGCACATGAACACTGGGGACATACAAAACCATAACACCATCCCAGAGGGATGAGGAATTGATTTCTGCCAGGAAGCTTTCCAGGGCTCTGGCATCTTTTGACATGAAAGTTCAGAGTTCTCACAGAATACAGCATAATGTAACATGTCCTGTGGTCACACCCCTAAACCCATTGTTTTCTCATCATTCATAGGCAGGGACTTTACATGCAGAGTCCCTGCACTCTCAGAACTGCAACCACTAACTCTTTCTTCCCATTGGGTCATCACAACACACCCCTCTGTTCTTGGCCCTGATGTTTATGTCTTGAGCATAGGACACGTAGACCTACGTAGATGCTCTCTCAAGTTGCAGGTTGGAGGAGCCCTTACCTTCCTCTTTACATCTCTCATCATCTCATGGGCAGGGAAAATTCTTCTCACTCTTGACCTTCAGCTCCATGGTAGAATCTACAAAAATATTCTAGCCTTTCTTTCCAAATGAATATCTCCTTTTTTAGGTACTTCATTCAAGTCATTGTCGTTTTTCAGGCGGAATCTTGCAAATGCCTCACAACTACTCTTTCAACTTCTTTCATTGTGCAACATGGAAACATCACAAGGAGAGAAACACTGTGTCAGTCACCTGTGTCATGTGCTTCATGCATTATTCACTACATATATTAATTATTCAATACAGGTAGGGTTATTTTGCTGTCACTGTTGAAACAATGCCTGGCTTGCAGAGAACACTTAACAAATGTTTGTAAAATAAATGAATACATGTTCAAGGACAATCTCAATTTCTAAGTAAGAGGGACAGCATCTCTACATATATTATTCTACCATGAAATAAGTATTTTAGCATAGCAATATAGCTGTACCTGCCCCTCTAATGAGACTCAGAGCTACGATCTATAAGCATTGAGCTTAGGTCCTTCACATCACAAAGCCCCTTGAAACCATCGAAGATATTTATTTATTTATTTATTTATTTATTTATTTATTTATTTATTTTAAACCTTATTTATTTATGTTATGGCTGGCTCAGCCTGCCCTGGGAGTGGGGCTGGCACAGCATGTGGTCCCGGGGGTCAAACCACGGTCCCTGCTGTTGCCTAAGCAGGCACTTTAGACCACTGAGCTATCTCACTGGCCCCTCAAAGATATTTATAAGTAAATATTTTTGTCATTTTGCCTCACTTCTATCCTGTCCTGAACCTGTAAGGAATGCCCTTGTTCTTTAATCTTGGGGAGTGGGTGCAGAAAAGGACATATTACTTCTAGTAACAACATTAATTTGTACTAAAAACAATTTTCTTTCTGCCTAGCATCCCTGACCAAGTCTAACAAGTCCTGGCATAGTTAGAGGGAGGTACGATTTCTGTCTTTTACTGCCTGTAGAAGGAATGGCTCACGAGATTTGCTGTTGTGGCCAAGTGTCCTGTTCTCTACAACACATTCTGCAACTGTCGGAGTTTGTGCAGAGACCAGGATCTCTACAGATTGCCTGACATCTGGCTTCAGAGAGTGGACTGAGATCCTGAGCTCATTGCTTCTCCAGTTATTCTTAGTGACAAGTCAAGTGCTATGGTTATAGGCTTTCAAGGTTATGATTTTCAGGTATATAGTCTTCTCTTGATTCAGACAACACACACACACACACACACACACACACACACACACACACACAGAGTCCCCCCCCACACACACACAGAGTCCCCACACACTAGCTGTTATCCTGAAAAGCCAAGGTGCCTACATCAAAGGAAGGGCAGCATGGGCAATAACCTCGGCTTTGCCACCGTCGTGGGGAGTGGTGAGGTCTGGTGAAGTTGGGTTGCCTCAATTCTGCCATCAGTACCACAGTCACCACTAAGGGCTTTGAAGTTTAAACTGATACATACTGATAAAACATGCCCTCTCACCCTCCAGCTAGTATCCATTCTTCAGCAAGAACTTCCTGAGCTCACAAATAGCTCATACTGTATCAGCCTGGAATAAATCATGATATCTTTATGGATGAAACTCCCCGACTCTGGGAAATTTATCTCAGCACCATTTTAAGAACACTACATGAAACAAAACTGTTCCACCCTATGGATAAGTTTGATTCATAGCTTGGTTAGCGCTTGCACTTTCGGGTTGATGTCGCCTCTCATCTGGGTGCCTTCTGCGGATGCCTCAGAGGTCCTGCCAGCTCTAGCTTTTCCTGACTTTTATTTTCCTGGAGTTATGTCAGGATCCCTGGATGTTACATAGTTTAAATAGCCTTCTACTTCATTGTGTGCAAAACTCCTCGAAGACCTATGGCCTCCTCAGTGACCGCTCTCTAGAACCTTGAGAGAAGTCAGTATCTCTGTCATAGGTGAGCTCATGATGTTGTGTTGGATAGGCATTGCACAAGTACCAATCGCTTGGCAATGTCATTCCCCCCCCCCTGTTATTATGTCCAGATTTTTGCAACTCTACAGCTTTTTCACTCAGTGTGCCTCCTCAGTACACATTATCTAGTTATTTCCAACTAAAGGAGAGAATAAAATGTTGAGATCCTCCTAAACCTCTTATTCCTACAGCTACTTCTTAGTGGAAGTCCACCTGGGCTGTGCATTGGCTGCTATTAGAAGAAATATGACTGTACTGAAATGAAATTTCTGAGGAACAAGGACTCTGTCCTATTCTGGTCTTCCGAAGTATTGTCGTCTGCTATTTTGAACTGTAGCTGCTGTAGAAGGAAAACATAAAGACATGTAGGATATATCTCTTCTGGGATACACCATTTGGTAAAAGGCATGCTCTGCTGTGGTTGAATAACCATGAGGGATAACGCATTCACTATCCCCAGTCAGAAGTCATGTCAGTGCCCTAGGCTATGATTATAGATGTCTTCATCCTGAGCGTAAGGAGAACCAGAGGTGATAAATAAGAAAAATAAATATTTAAATTAGTTGTTGTGACATCCAGCACAGCGTAACCTTTTTTGAAATTGAAAGTATAAATAATGTTTACCTAAACCATTCAGTCCTCCCAGACTAGGATACATATCAGGAATTCATCTATAAACATAAAATGTCATTCTTTTTCTGAGAAGTTTAGTGGCCAATTTTGTCCACATGGAATCCTGTATATCTTTTTAATTACTCCATCTCCTTTTAATGAAATTTTCAGGCACATTAGCAATAAAACAGAATGGTGTAGCACATCACAGCAAGATTTCATTACATCCAAAACTTGAAACCTTTTGTTTATGTTAGTATATATGAATGTGTTGACACTCAAATATATATTTGTTTTTAAATACATAACATTGTTGTATATTATTTTTCAGATATAAGTAATGTGGTGCCTGACATGAACAATTTAGAGAAGGAGGACCTTTTTGGGCTCATGGTTTTGGAGGCTCCAGCACATGGCGGACTGGCTTTGCCACTGCGGGGCTAGGTCAGACAGAGCTCAAGGGAGGAAGAGTGCGGGAAAGCTCAGCTACTGGGCTCTCAGCAGCCAGGAAGCAGGGCCAGCCCAAGGACACAGAGTGTAGTCGTCAGGTTGTTCCCCTGACCTTCAAAAAGCCTTAATGGAACCAAACTTTCCACTGTTTTCCAATAATGCCATCAACTTCATCCTCTGATGCAGTTATAGCCGCATGATATAACCACCTTCTGAAAGTCCTACCTCCAGACATGTGAGAGTTGCAGGGGTCTTTTCCATGTAAAGCAACATCAGTCATCAGCGCATGGACACTGAGGTGATTTCCATATCTTGGCTGCAGTACAGCAATACACATAGAACTAAAGATACTGCTGACAGTGACTGCTTTTATTTTTCAAGAATACAAAATAAAGACAGAAAAAGTAGGCATTAGAAATGATACAAGAGTTCACTAAACAAAGTAATAGGAACTCAACATTGGTTGCTGTATTACATGATCTTATTTTGAAGTTAGGTGTTCACATTTCCAGATACAAATGTGTAAGATTAATTTGATGTTTTGTTGATGAAAAAAAAAAAAACAAACAAACTGAAAAAAGAAAGTTATAAGAACTTCAAAAGAAGGGCTGGCCAAATAGCTCAGTAGATTAAAGCACCTGTTCCTGCAGAGCTCAGAGGTGGGGGTTTGATTCCTGGTGTACAGCGTTGGCCCTGCCCCAGGGGTGCACTGAGACAACAATTGAGACTGGGCAAGGTGATGAGCATCTATAATCCCAGCTCTTGGGAGGCTGATCACTACCAGTCCAGTCTATGTAGCAATACCCTGTAGATCATGTAGGCCCTGTACTAAAATGTGTGTGTGTGTGTGTGTGTGTGTGTGTGAGAGAGAGAGAGAGAGAGAGAGAGAGAGAGAGAGAGAGAGAGAGAGGAATTCAAAAGAGAAAAACTCAGAGTAAAACTTTCAAAAGATCAGCAGAAATCAACAATACAGTTATCCAAATTATTCTCTGATAGTGACGTTTTTCCTTTTAATATGTGCCTAAAAATAATTTCTGGATCATGTGGTAGTTCTATTTAAGTCTATTGCAGACCCATCATACTCTTTTCCAAAATGACTTTGCCAAATTGAATTCCCATTACCAATATACAATTGCCCTCTTCCTTAAAACTTTGCTAACTTTTGTTGTCTTTTGATGTTTTTCTTGTTTGCAGTGCTGTGGATTTGAACTCAGGGTCTCATGAATGCCAGCCATGCTGTATCTCGAACTGTATCCTTGACCATTTTTTATTTTATTTTTTGAAATAAGTGACACTAAGGTGCCCAGGATGAAATCAAAATTATATCATCCTGCCTCCCTTCCAGAGTGCCTAAGATTACAGGCATGCTCTTCTGTGCTTTCTTGGCTAGAATTTTGATGATACTTGTCTTCACAGGTGTGAGGTAATGTCTCATTCTGGTTTTGATTTATGGTTCTTGAATATAGTAGTCAGATTTACACTATAACCAACACTTGAGGTAATCAGCTTGTAAAGGGAAGGATTTATTTGCCAAGAGCTTTAGAGGTTCCCATCAATGACTGAGTCAACCGATTGCTTAGCACTAGTGGTGAGGCAGCCATAGGTGAACAAAATTACTCAGCTCATAGGTGGGAAGAAAAATAAAGAAGAGACCAGAATCCCACAGGAGTACAAATCTAATGACACGTGCACTTTGTGATACCCCTTTATAGTTCAAAGATACAGACCAAATCGTAGTCTTTAACTTGTAATCTTTGGGGATAATCCCAGATGCAAACTATAGCACTGAGCACTAGTAATATTGAGTGTTTCTTCATACATCTCTTGACAATTCGTGTATCTGTTTTGGAAATGTGTATTCAGGTCTTCTGCCAATTTTTAAATTGCATTCTGTAGGTGTTTTGGAGAGGGTGGTTGGTTTCTCCAATAAGCTATGTGAGAACCTAATGCATTGAATATTAGTCACCTACTGTCTCAGTTACTTTTCTCTCACTGCTAAGACAAAATACCAAACATCAAAAGTTAAAAGGTGAAAGGTTTACTTAGCTCACAGTTTGTAGAGGTTTTAGTCTATAATCAATTGGCTCCAGGGCGGGCTGGTGTGACAAAGGGGCAAGTGTATATGATGGCAGAAGAGAGCAAAAACAGCAAGCACAAGAGGGGAGGACCAAGCCTCTTTTGCTCCCATACAATGTATGTGGACAGCTGCCCAGGGACAGGAGCAACACTCACACCCCCATTCGCAGTGCTAGGCACAAACTAACTGCAAACTTTAAATCCAGCCACCTCCAAGAAGTCTTCCCCTTGATCACACAAGGTGTTGGGGATGGAGTGGGAATACAGGCACAAACCATAACTCCTACCAAGTATGGATTAGCAAATAATTTTTTTTCCATTCCATAGGTAGACTTTTATTGGTTTATTTTATATATCTATGAAGAAAAACTATCAGATCTCAACCACAGCACAGGGCTGTGATTGGCAATTAACTAATGAAAGATACCTTGAAAACAACAAGAAAAATTGTCAAATGGACTGAATAGCTGCTAGATGACTCAGTTGAAGTCAATGTAAGAATAACTAGAATAATTTAAAACCAAAAGGCAGGACAAGGGGCCCGGCGGGATGGCTCAGTGGTCCAAAGTGCCTGCTTGGGGAGGCTTGGGCGGCCTCAGGGATCACGGTTCGATCCCTGGCACACATGCTGCACCAGCCCTGCCCTTGGGGTGGGCTGAGCCGGCCATAAAAATGAGTGAATAAACAAAGGTTCTGAGACAAAATAAATAAATAAATAAATAAATAAAATAATAATAAAGTAAATAATTCTTAAAAAAAAAAAAAAGGCAGGACAATGGGGCATAAAACCTATTTTAGGCAGTAATAGCAGAAAATTCCCTAGACATGATTAAAGCATTTTATATACAGATAAATGAGGCACATAACACCATGAATAACCACATTCAAAAAATCCCTACTCCATCCTGCATTGTAGTTAAAATAGCAGAAATCTAACATAGGAACAGAATCTTACAACTTCTAGAGAAAAGCAATGAACCCCCTTTAAAACAAAATACATCAGGATAACAACAAAGTTCTTGGTACAAACCTTGAAGACAGTGCTGGAAAGATAGCATGGTAGTCTAAACAACTGCCTCGTAAGTGCAAGGACCTGAGTTTGATCCCTGATACCACATGCCATGACAGCTCTGTTGGCCCCCAAACCAGACGTGGTGGTTCACACCTGTAGTTCTGGCACTGAAGAGGCTGAGACAGGAGGATCACCATGAGTCTTAACTGCGTAGTGCAACCCTGTATCAAATAGATAAATAAATGAATAAAAAATTTGAAAAAAAAACTTGAAAACAAAGGAGAGATTAGACTTAGACATATACAGGGACCAGGGTTCCATACCTGGTGTGCAGTGTCGGCCCTGCCTCTGGGGCATGCTGAGATAGCTACTGAGGCTGGACATGGTGGCACATGCCTGTAATCTCAGCGCTTAGGAGGCTGAAAATGGGAGGATTACTACCAGTCTGATCTGTGTGATGAGACCCTATAACACTGTACTAAGTACACTTTAAAAAGAAGAAATGCATGACCACAAAATAAAAAATATAAAAAACAAAAAGCAGGATAATTTTAAGAGACAAAAAAAAGATAAGGTTAAAAAGGCGAGAAAGCCAAAGAGCAGCAGGTAAATCATGCAAAGGCAAAAATAAGTCAGTATCTATCAATTGTGGCTATCAGTGAGAAGAGACTTGCTTCACCCATCACAACACCCAAAGGAGCAGAATGGATGAAGGAACAAAATCCAACAGCATGCTGTACACATGATGTACATCGAGCACAGAGCCAATTCACATACAAAACTCAAAGGATGGGAAATAATATTTTGTGCAACACAAACCTGAAAAAGCGGGAGTAGCTATCCTACTTTCAAAAACGTGAACTTCAGGCCAAGGCTTCAAACCTGAAATATTCCACATAAAGGAATAATGATTATAAATATATATGTACTGGACTGGGAAGATAGCTCAGCAGAAGTGCTTGCCTGGCAAGTGCAAGGTCCTAAGTTCAGTCCTTGGTACCACACACACAAAAATAGAATATAAATATATGCACCAAGCCACAGCACCCAGCTCTGCGAAACAAACGTAATAATCATGAAATGTCAGATAAATATCAATGCAATGTAGTGGGAGATCAAACATGACACTAGCACAAATAGACAGAGCAACTAAGTGGAACATGAACAAAGAAATAGATGACTCAACCCAGATCTCTGAACAAATGGACCCGATAGGTACAGTGTGCTCCAGCAAATGTGTGCAGAATACACATTTTTTGGCACTACACAGTACTTTCTCCAAAATAGACCACATATCAGCTAATGGAACATGGTGGTTCCAGCCCCGACCCGAATCACAGCCGGTAGCAGAGCCCGCGTGCCCGCCGCGGGTAAGCTGCCTGCGCCCCTCTGCCCGGCCTCTGCATTCCTGTGACTAACTCCAGCCCTGACCCAAATCGCAGCTGGTAGCAGAGCCCGCGTACCGGATGGGTCAGGATCCTTGGCCCGCCTTCCCCTCCCCCGCACCCCCACCTTTTTTTGAACCCCTCCAGCCCAAGCTCCAGCACTGAGCCCATCAGGCATCTCGTTTGGCAACCGATCTGGTCCACGAGCCTACCAGGACTACTCAATCCCAAAGCTCCACCTCCACCTCCACCTACAGACACATCCACCGGGCTTCACAGCAGCTAGCAGCCCGAGCTCCAACACAGAGTCAGGAACCTCTGTAGAGGAACCACCTTGGAGTCTCCAGAATAAATGCCCATAGACGCAGCATAATGCCAACAAAGTGCAGAGGACCCTTCCATACAAAATGATAACAACAAGGAGCAGGAGGCAATCTCAGGGCCCGTGCCCACCCAAACCAAATACAGAAGACACTATCATGGAAGAAAATGAGAATTATACAGATGAAACCTCTGAATTGGTAGCATCTGAGGCAGACACACAAGTGCAGAAACTTATAGAGCAACTGAGATCAGAGATAACATCTGAAGTATAAAAAGAAATACATGAAGTGGAAAAAATGGCTGGAGAAACATATAGAGGACATCAGAGCAGAAATAATATCTAAAGTTGACAAAGACATGCCTAAATCAATAGCATCCCAAGTAGGGGAACAACTACACAAAAGTAGAAAGGAGAAAAGAACAGAAATAATCTCTGTATTAGAGAGAGAAAGGATAACCATAATGACAGACTTCAATACTATTAAAGAAGATATCGCTAAAAAATTAGAGGAGAATAGAAAAATGATGGACTCCCTGACGGAGCAATATAGGAAAGACATAGATCGCATGAAACAGTTTCAAAGAGATATACAAGAAAATAAAACCTCGATCACAAGTTGGCAGAGCCGAATGAATGAAAATGAACATAGAGTTTCGAACCTTCAAGACACAGTTGCAGCCAGTGAAAGAGTAAGAAAGGATCTTTTAAAAACAACCAGACTGCAGGAAAAAATAATTCAACATCTGCAAGACGATGCAAAAATGAACAACGTGAGGTTAATGGGAATCAATGAGAAAGAAGGAGTCAATACAAATGATATAAAAAGAATATGGGCAGAAGTAATAGCAGAAAACTTCCCAAATCTGAGAAAACAATCAGACATTCAGGCAACTGAAGCCTACAGAACCCCAAATAACATCAACCCAACTAAAAACACGCCAAGACATATAATAGTCAAGATACCAGAAATCCAGC
>PVJA010022520.1:0-34179 GCA_004027025.1 Myocastor coypus
TTTTTTTTTTTTTTTTTTTTTTTTTTAATTTTTTTATTTATTTATTTTTTCTTGTTTCAGAACATTTTTTTGTTTATTCACTCATTTTTATGGCTGGCTCAGCCTGCCCTGACGGCAGGGCTGGCGCAGCATGTGGTGCCGGGGATCGAACCGTGGTCCCTGCAGCCGCCCAAGCTTTCCCAAGCAGGCGCTTTAGACCACTGAGCCATCCCGCTGGGCCCCTCTTTATTCTTTTGAGGACTGAATTTTAGTGAGAAGCCATTAGTCCTACCAGCATGGAGTCTCTTTTGGATATGTATGTTGCACAAAGGATTAAAACAGGCCTTAGTCACAAGGAGATGCTTACGTCTTGCGGCTAGAGATCAGAGGAGCAGCTGCTGCGGGGCGGTGCAGCGCCTCCAGAGTCTGCATCCTCACCCGTCTTTCTTTCTTGCACATCTGCTTCATTTCCTTTGCTTATCTTCCTCTAGACAGCTATCGCCAGAAAGGAACTACGTTTTCTCATCTCTACTACCAGGATCAAATCTAAACCAGTGCCTCTGAGTGATAGAAGGTAAGTGCGGATCCCAGAGGCAATAAGGAAGGTAAATGTAAGGAAATTACATCGGAGAAACAGTCAGAATACCTGCTGTCTTATTTTTATCATTGTGGAGACACAGTACCCAACACTCAAAGTTAAAGGAGCCAAGGCTTATTCAGTCTGTAGAAGTTTCAGCCCATAATTCGCTGGCTCAAAGGCAGGGTGAGTACAGTTCAGGAAAGATAGAAGACAGCCAAAACAACAGAGGACCACAACAGTGTCTGTCTTCCCTTTTCTCTTATCCAGACTGCTTACGGTGGGGAGTATCCACCCTTCCTCCTGGTGCCCTTCCACCCAGCACTACACCATGAAAAAATTCCAGCCTCACACACTCTAGGTCCAGCTACCTGTGAAAATGGCCCACCCGTTCCACTTATGACTACATGGGGCTTTAAGGGCATGTCTAGACACAAGCCATCACACTTCCTTGCAAATGATTCCTGTGGCAGGAGCAAGCAGAAGCCCCTCCTAAGGCATCGTTTTGATCCAAGAAGTCAGTATTTGCAATGCCAAAGTTATGTTATAGGAATCTCACCAAGGTAACTCCAATCTACCACTTCCCATGCAACCCATGGTGAAAATAAAGAGACTAAAACATGTTTATAATTATTAAGGAGCCAAGGGACTCTAAGTCCAGCCATAAAGAATGGTTCTCTGGAAGCAAGAGTGTGACCCAAGGCCTCACCCAGCTTTATTCAGTGGAGGAGTGGCTTGAGGAGGAATGACTGAGAATTATGGGAGGTAGGTGAATACTGTGAGCTGAGCTAGGTAGGGGTTGGCTACAATTACCACATGCGGAGGATATGCAGAGTGAGTAATCTGCATAATGCTATTCAGATAGCATCTAATGTTTTGGGTAGTCTGCTGCTTCAGCTTTGATGTAATCTTTCAAGCCCCAGGAAGTCATAGCCTTTGTCTTTTTTTTTTTTTTTTTTTTTTCGGTCTTTTTGAGACAGGGTCTCACTATGCAGTTCAGGCTGGCCTTGAGCTCACTTTTGTAGCCCAGGCTGGTCTCGAACTCACACCGATCCTCCTGCCTCAGCCTCCCGAGTGCTGGGATTACAGGGGTGAGCCACCACACCCGGCTCATAGCCTTTGTCTTGAGGAGGCTCATTCCCAGCTGGTGGCGTGGGGCATTAGCTATTCATCCTGTCTCCACCAGGCTGACTCACATTAAGTAGCATCAGGTGTAGGTTACCAGGGAAACATGCATGCCATCTTCAAAGACTATCACCAACACCTCAGCTAGACCAATATACATTGCTTAAGGCCAATTCAAAGCATAAACAGAAGTCCTAGCCAGCTCTGTACATATCAATACAAGGAAATAGGGCCAGACCCAGTCAAAATAGAGAGAGTGGCTCTTCTATCAAAAAGAGCTGGTGAGGCGGACCTCCACAGTAGCAGAGTCAGATGAGGGGCTCTTACTGGGAGGTGGCTGGAGAGTTTTTGCAGTTGGATCTAGGCTCTTTTTCCTCTGGGAGGCCTCACATTTGCACCCTTGTCTCCATTGTCTCTTGGGAGCCCTCTTTGTCTTTATCAAACTTTCCTCTACCTATTGTGTTCCCTGACACTGGGGAAGAA
The DNA here is from genome assembly GCA_004027025.1 of Myocastor coypus. Classification (NCBI taxonomy): domain Eukaryota; kingdom Metazoa; phylum Chordata; class Mammalia; order Rodentia; family Myocastoridae; genus Myocastor; species Myocastor coypus. Next base: position 2,165 of record PVJA010022520.1, read on the forward strand.
GCTGAGTGCAGCCTTTCTCCCAAGTGAAGGAGCTTGGCTCTGGAAGCTGATGCAGAGACTGGCCCAGTTGTCAATGTTCTTCGCTTTCAAGTTCTGCCTCGCTGCATGCCCAACAGTTTAACTAACACATCTGGTAATGCTCTAGAAACAATAAACTGTGAGCTCAAAAAACACTTGGTGCTTGCTTTATAAAATGAATATTTATATTGATTCACTATATCCTGTTTTCAGCTTTTAAAGCTCATTGAAAACCATTGTATTTGGAAGAATGTTGAGGTTAGGATACTTGATTTCCAAATTAGAATCTACAAAAGCATGTTTTAAAGACCTGGGCAAATACTAATCTGTTTCTAACATGTTTCTCGGACTTGATTTGTTCAAAAGACATAACTTTTTGTTTGCTTTTCATCATATAGAGGACTGATGAGTGGACCTTTCTCCCTATATGGAATCAAAAACAATTGTATTTTCCTCCTGAATTTTACAGCTCAGTGACTTAATCAATGTCAAGAATCAGAGAGAGGATGAGCAGACTCTGACTCTACACAAGTCACCATTCTCTATCATGCAGTGCTCAACATCCTAGTAGATAAATTTCCCCAAACAGAAAGTGAAAATAGATATAAATTTCCAACAAAGCAACTTCGTTTTCTTAGCATACTCACCATATAATTCTATAAGCATATGGATCAAAAGTGTGCTATTTATGACAAACCCCATATGAGCTTCAAGCAAAATGACAAATAAAAACAACATAAATCTGCAAAGGTTTAGAAGTCATCCATTAACATCCTATTTTAAAATGTTGTGATCTTTGTGAAAACCACTTATAATGGCAAATAGGAAAGAAAAATGTTCTATAAATCCTCTACCACACAAAATGAGGATATAATTACAAATCAACAAAACATTTTACATGCAATTTGGCAATTTATTATCTCAAAACTTGCAATGACAATTGAACATCAAAATAATTCAGCCCAGCGGGATGACTCAGTGGTCTAAAACGCCTGCTTAGGGGGCGGCTGCAGGGACCGCGGTTCGATCCCCGGCACAACATGCTGTGCCAGCCCTGCCCTTGGGGCAGGCTGAGCCGGCCATGAAAATAAATAAATAAACAAAAGTTCTGAAACAAGAAAAAAAAAATAATAAAACAAAATAATTCACATAAGATTTCAGTAAACAGATACCCTGAAAGGTGTCTTTTCATGTTTTCCAGATTCGATTCCCCTGTATACCTGTGGGGGGATTCTCAATGTGTACAGTCACAAGACAAGATTCTGGCAATTAACTCTAAACAGGTTGGTATTTTCCAGATTATTTCTTTTACTGATGAAAAATAAAAGTGAAGCTTCAGAAAGGAGTTCCTGAGTAAAGCATTATTTTTATGTGCTGTAATATTAGAATAATAGGATTACGTGGCATGAAACCCCCTGCAAAATGAAGCACATGCCACTCACTGAACAAAAAGATGTAGGCCACATAGCATGGCCTGGTAATAGAAAGTTTTCCCTTCTCTAGTCTTAATTTTCTTTAAAAGTGTTCTATGGAACGCCTCAGTTCACAGGACTTTCAAACACCTGCTGCATATTTCAGGGTGACATCCCAGGCTTGAGTTTTGCTCTCAAAGCCTGTCCCTTTCAGAAAATCAGCTTTATCTGTACTGCTTCTTTGGTCTCTGCCATACTCCACTCATTCTGACCAATTCGAGGTCATCATATTCCTGAGGAAGACCTAAGGACATCAGCCATCCTTTTCAGAAAGAACAATATTAATTAGCTTCAGGCTCCATGGTGAACTTTGACAGCCACTGGAGAAAATGAGGAACTTATTATGTAACTTACTATTGCTCTTCTGCTTTTTTTTTGTTTTTTGTTTTTTTGTTTTTATGGCCAGCTCAGCCTGCCCTGGGGGGGGGACTGGTGCAGCAGGTAGCGTCAGGGATCAAACTGTGGTCCCTGTGGTTGCCTAAGCTTGCCTAAGTAGGCACTTTAGATCTCTGAACCATCTCGCCAGCAATGTTGTGTTTTTTTTGTTTTTTTGTTTTTTTGTTTGTTTGTTTGCCGAACTCATGATCTTGCACTTGTCAGGCACAGAGCTATCTCCTCAGCCCCAAATTCATGAATTTTACAAAAACTATGTAATAATTCCCACGATGTGGAATCATTTGAATTTCTCCACAGGTACTGCACCCTTCCAACATGTGTAGTTCAAATTTTGACCTCTGGACAGCATACTTTCTTCTGTCTTTCCACCAACTCAACACATCTCCATTTAAAAAAAAAAAAATGTATTTAGTACAGGGTTTTGGATCTCACTGTGCAGATCATTCCTGTGTTCAGCCTCCCAAGCACTGGGACCACAGGCGTGTGTGCCATCACGCCCAGTCTCAATCACCATCTCAGCTTGCTTCAGGGGCAGGACTGGCATGGCATGCCAGGGATCAAATGCTGTTCCTGTGTCCGCCTCAACAGGCACTTCAGTCGGCTAAGCTATCTGGCCAGTCCTCGCATCTTCAAGTGTATTAACTCAGCGTCTATGTGCACATAAAGTCCTCGTTAAAACAGTGATGCGTGTATAAGTTCATATGCATTAGCAATTGCAATGGCCTGTTAGGCGTGGCCAGTGTGACGTAGCCATTCAGAGCCGTTTGGCTTGACTGTAAGATCTCTCCTGTCTGAGTGGAGCTGAGCCCATAGGTATGATCTAAGAATAATGACAAGAATGACCATGGGAAATGGACTTAGAGATACGGATACTGAGTTGCATGGGAAGAACGAGGGAACTGCAGAATGAGAAACAACCCAAGGTCGGTACGGATGGCATGTATCGCAGACACGCAGTGATAAAATAAAAATTTATAAATTATGAAAATCACTGCCACCTGCTAAAATAAAAGAAACAACACAACGCTCAGATGTTTTGCCCTCTACCATGGCAAGTCCACTCTTGGGGACAGAGCAATGAAGCGCTGTCTGGGAAGTAGGCAGCCTTCTCAGCAGACAGTGGGCCTCGGGCCTTGGACTTACTCGCCCCCTGTCTATGAAATGTGACTATCTGGATCATTCCTAATGCTGTCACTATTCGGTATTCTTTAAAAATAAAAAGTTAATATGATCTGTATAAATCACAGTCGTCAGTATTTTCTTAAACTAACACAAAAGACTAACACTCCAAACAGGCATGGTAAGTCCTGAGGACGTACATACTCGACACATAGGGAGACAAAAGGACAGCGAAGGGATTTCTCGCATGACAAAGCCTGCGTGTTGCGCAGCCAGGAATCAATGGCTGGCTTCCTACCATCAGGCAGCACAGCTTCGCTTGTACTACTTGCCGCAAATATAAAATCAAAGACAGAACAAAATGCAACATACAATCATAATCTAAAAAGATGCAAAATTGTCAAGATTTCTTTTTGTACCCCTGAGAATTACTCTGTCTGTTTTTTTTTTTACAGCTTTTCCTTTATTTATTTGGCACCAGATCTCTCTGCACAGCTCAGACTCCTAGTGATGCTCTTGTTTTAGGTTCCCCCATTCTGAGATTACAGGTCTGTGCCACCACTCCCAGTTTAGGTGTCTGCCACACTGTGCCAGAGGTTCCAGAGCTGGCGTGGCATGCAATACCGAGACAGGGTCTTGCTATGCAGTTGAGGCTGGCCTTGAGCTCACTTTTGTAGCCCAGGCTGGTCTGGAACTCGCACCAATCCTCTTGCCTCAGCCTCCCGAGTGCTGGGATTACAGGGGTGCGCCACCACGCTCGGCTCCAGTACTTTTAGCTAAAGTTTCACCTCTTGAATGCAGAGATAGCAAACAGTTTTGACTACAGCCTGCTGTAGGCTACTCTAAAAATCCCCTCATCACTTTCTCTAACCCTTTGCAATTTTTAAAAATTTTATTAATTTTAATGAGAAAGAAATAGCGATGAGACAGTTTCAGAACAGGTTAGTAGGACAGTTACAGGAATAAATACATTGCATATTGTTGTCTTCATAGTAGTTCTTCAGGACACAAGATGCAGACAGGATATCTCCTCCAAACACTATTAGTACAAATCTTCCTTCTTGCTGAACGAAGAGAAAGTAGCTGTATATATACCTCAACAGTCCATAATAGTGGTGGTTACCAGTAGAGCTAGCAATGTCAGAAGGTGTTGACTGGAGCCTTTTACAGCTCAGCATGTTAATATGGCTTTCCTTTTTATACCGTATGGTTAGATATTTCTACTGGAATACTTACCATTCTGGCCTTTTAAGTGCGTAGTCCTTCTAATGTCATATTAATTATTGCTATATTCTCTCTCAAGTAAATGTGTTTTTTTTTTAAAAAAGAAGGTAATAAAAGAGAATAAGAGACAAGAAAAAAAAATGCTATAGGATTGACCTGCTCCAATTTTGTATATGATTAGATTTCTAAACTTTAGTATAAAAACGTGTAATTGTTTTCTATCACATTCTATAGGGATTTATTAAAATGTCAATGACTGGTGGAAAATAGCAGTTCTGCGTTATTTCTAAGGCTTTTGATATTCAGAAAGATAGTGATATTAACCTTTGTGATTTTGAAGTAGAAAATATGTAACTCAATTATAATATATACAAAAAATAAATAGGTTTCAGAAGGTGAGAAAAGCTGTGGTTAAGGGAGAATGAAATGATCAGCGAAACCAAGTCTAACTGCGATCCATCATGTGTAGTAAGACCAAAGTAGCAGAAGACAGATGACGACGCACTTCAGAAGAAAGTTATGAGAATCCCAATTATCTCGGGTTACATATGCACAGTAGGAAGTTTGCAGTGCTTCAGACAAAATGTTGCATGGCAACCAACATATTTTTGGTTAGAATATTAAATTATAGTCTTCAGGAAATTCTACTTACGCAGTAGATTTAGGCTAAAAGTATCAAATATTAGTCACATTTAAACATCTAATCTTGGAAGGTTAATAGAAAATTGCCATCAACAAATGAAGTTATTACTTCTCTCTGCCTCTGTCTCTCTCTCTTTCTCTCTCCCTGTCTCTCTGAATATAATGATGGTGATTTATCAGACCTAAGTTCTGCCTCTGTTTTGCTCATGATATAGCTGGCAGAAGTAGGAGACATGGACTATAAAGTGATGGAAATTTATTTTCCTATAACCATTGTCTAGCCGCTCCAGGATTCAGAAAACAGGTTACCAATATTCAATGCAAACTCAAGCTCTACAAAGTAATCTTTTTGTTTCAGCCCAGGATTTTACCCACGAGGTTACCTGGTACTCACACCTTAAGCTTTCTGAGTCTGGGGCCTTACGGGTAAGACAGAAGAAATGAAGGTATCATCTTTGTAGTGCTGTGAATGGAAACCGGAAGAGTTTCTGTATGGAGGGATGGCCATGTAACTTCTCATACATACTAACCACCGGATAAGTCTAAGTCCTAGAGGTAGGAGAGGAGAGAACACAACCTAGCAGAGGATAAAAAGTCAGAAAGACAGGGAATAGTTGGCTTTTGAAAACATGGGCCATTATTGTACGAGATGATCTGAGGATGAAAGAAGTGAATCTGCCCAAGCTTACATGCTACACACAATGCAGTCGTCTTCACGACTGGCATGTTCACCTTGTCATGAGACTTTCATGATCACTTATTTCTAACTTAAAGAGGATTCATTCTCAAGATGTTAATCAACAAGAATTATTTCAAGTGGAGTAAGAAAAATATCAAATCAAAAGCAGAAATCAGAGAAGTGATTTAACACGCCCAGTTTGGAAGCCTCATCATCTCTGAACCAGATTCAAGCGTGCTCAGGCAGCAAGGAGTTGCTCACATCTCCGTGCCAGTGTAAGTGATGATCTTGAAAAAAGCAGTGGAGATGTTTTAAAAATAAACAGTAGTTTATTTTCTTTTCCTTTGTATTTTAGGGAAGTGTCTACAGGATGTTCATGGTCTCACTACTGCACTAGACTCATAGTGATCTGCCCGTTTACAGCCTCCCAAGAGCTGGGATTACAAGCAGGCACCACCACACCTGGTCTCAATGGCTGTCTCAGCGTGCCCTGGCGGGGGCAGCACTGGAATTCTGGGGATTGAACAATTGTTTTTTGAAACTGAAATTTATGAATACATGTACCCAAAATGTGTCTCTTGTCTCTTAAGACTACCATATCCCGCTGTGCCTCCCCACCCCCAGGGTACACTGAGACTGAAATTGACACTAGGCATGGTGATGCGTGCCTGTAATCTCAGTGCTTGGGAAGATGAAAAACAGGAAGGATCATCATGAGCTTGATCTGTGCGGTAAGATCCTGTAAACCCTGTACTAAATACATGAAGAAAATAATTACCATATCTCAGTTTCTGGCTTAATGTTTTTTCTTTACTTGATTACATTAAATGATATAAAGCCAAACCAGATTTTTCCACTGGAGTCCATAGTGCAACAGGTGCTCTGAAAATTAGTTAAATTATTACACGAAAGAAGAAGATGTTCAAGGGCCAGCCAAATAGATGAGCAATTAAAGCACTTGGAAGCAAGCGTAGGGGTCAGGGCTTTGCCTCCCAACCCTTAGGGTATGCCGAGATGGCAATTGAGACTGTAATTGTAGCTCTTGGGAGGCTATAAACAGCTGGATCACTGTGAGTCTAATCCAGTAGTAAGATCCTTAACACCCTGTAGACCCTTCCCTAAAATATAAAAGAAAAATGTTCAATGTAAGTACACAAGAATAGGAAATCAATATTATAAATTTATAATTTATATAAAACATGGAGGGAGCAATGTTTTGAGAGGAGATAAAAGTACCAATCACAAGTTTTTGGTTATTGGATGTAGTATCTATGTTGGCTTGGTTTTTTGATATACATATATTCATTTTCTTATGTTTAAAACTCATACATTCAGATGGCTTCATGTAGTCACCACTCGAGATGACTGTTAGAAACTCCTTGCAAAAGTCACATTTTGACAGAGGAAAAATTAGACTGTGGGTCTTGATAAATGAGTTGTGGTGACCTTTCCAAAAGTAGCCTCACCTAGAAACAAGCCACTCAAGTGATTCTCAAAGAGAACAAAAAAGGGAGCCAAAATTTTATAAACTACTGTAACCCAAAAATTTGATTTAAAAAGCAAACAAACAAACAAAAAAAATTAATATCTGGAATGAACTCCAGTCTGATAGGTGATCATATCTTCTGGCTATGAGCTATAAAGACTATGAAAACAAACAAACAAACAAACAAATAATAAATCTCCCACAAGCTTTGACCTGGATCAGAACACCATGCCTTAATTAGTCTCATAGTCTCAGTCTAGGCCAGATTAGCTCCCTTCTTCAGGTGGGCCACTGGAACCCCATAAAATCATCACTGGGGCAACTAGGACTCAAGACTCTCAGCCTTTCTGCAAAGCACAAACTTGCAGCCCTTGAGGGCACCTTCAGGGTAAGCCAGTCCCCATGCTGCTTCTGGAAATAGACCTCCATTTCAAGTTAGAACCAACTGTCTCCTCTATATAGAGCCAGTCAGTCTCATTATTGTTTAACCCTAGACTTCCAACTCTGACCCTGCTCTGAGAGTAAGATGACACCTTTGTCAGCCTAAGATGGGTAACTGCAGTCCCGAAATTCTGAAAGTTCTCCTCCCAGAGGAATGAGGCAAAACCTTGTCTCTGGACTTGGCCATGAACTGGGCTGTATCACCTTGAACATCTGTTGTCAGATGTCACAAGAAGCACAAGCAGGCATCCGACCATAAATCAGCTGCCTAAGGGATCCTGGCAGCCTGTTAAGCTGTGGTTCCCAGCACACACACCCTTTCATACTGTTGATTCCAGATGCCACCTGATTTACATTCCTAGATTTAAAAGATTCCTTCTGCCTGCACGCTGCTCCCATATGAAGATCCTGAGAGGAAAAGTGGTCACTGTACTTGGGTTCATCTGCCACTAGGATTTGGGAGTCTCCCACTATTAAGGGAAGGTGCTGGCAAGAGATTTGGCCTCTCCAAGAAAGCCTGTTTCTCTGTCCCTTCCTACTCCACAATTCTGTCACATTCCCCATGGCTCTGAGATTAGGCCATCCATCACCTGCCTCTTCTGAAACTCCCTCCCAGGGCAACCTTGCCTGCCTTAAGCATTACCCCATGCCATGAGAGGCTCAACTACAAATTAAACCACACATCCTGAGGCTTCAAAACTGCAAAATACGAATAGACTTCCAAGTCTCTGGAATATACTTCTCCTGCCTGAAAGGCCAATTCATGATCTCGGAGCTGACAGTACCACCATGATCATCCTCCATATGCATTGCCTGAGCCTTCTGTCACTCACAGTCTGCCGGCGCACCAACCAGGACCTAAAAGATACCTTCCTTCGCTTTTGATTGGCTTCTGGCAGCTTGTGATGCTTTGTGTCTAGTTATCTCCCTAAAGCTTAATGCAATCATGGGGGAAGGACTTCAAGACTTTGAGATTAATTCATGATCAAGGCTGGGATTATGGGTCTTGGTTCTGCTGGGACTATGGGTGTGAATATTACACCCAACTCGGGCATACAACCTGAGTGCAGTAGAAAAGAGTCAGATTTGCTCTCTAACCATTGCTGCTACTATTTTTCCTATTTGCTCTCTGCCCTTTGCCACCACCATGAACTGTTGCCCTCTGCCATACAACAGTCTGCCTTGGAGGCAGCCGAGTATGGACTGAAAATTCCAGTAACTGTGAGCTAAGTAATCTTTTCATTCCTTCATTTTGGGTGTTGAATATTTGTCCCAGCAACGAGAGAAGAAGAGTAACCGAGACATAGCTGTACCCTCTTCACCTTTAAATGTAGAGGCCCCAGTTCTGGTCTCAAAATTCAACTGACCTGGACTCAACCTCCCGAGGGTTTCAAACTTGTTTACTCTCTTTGGAAAAGGTCACTATAATTCTAATTAATGACACCTCATCTGCTTGCTGAGAAAATGTAATAACTTTGCTACAGTATTTGGCATAAACTAGTTGCCAGAAACAACTCTAAATTTCTTGAAGCTTTTGGCTTTTATATACTCTGGATTTTTGAGTTCACAAAAACACTGATAGTTACTCAAGACTGTCAGCCTATGGAAGTACCCAGTGGCCTACATACAGAAACATCTGGAGCCGTTGCTCGGGGCTACCTCCATCCTTTGTCTTTGCACTTGAGCACCACTGCACTTCCGGTAGACAGCTGATAATCTCAACTTGGGCTGAAACCTCCCACGTGTCACGCGCTTCCTGAACCTCCTGAATAACTGCAGGCCACTCAGTCCTGCCGTGTGCCTGTCTTTCAAGCTAGCCCCAGTAGATTATGATTGAAAATCCTGGAGAGACGCTGCATATCCTGTTTTAGACGACAGTAGCTCTTTTATAAGTGGAGTCCTATAAGTTAGATATGTCGTGGTCACATTAGTCAAAAATATTTTGGCTAAAGCTCTCCTAGTACTGCTTTGGAAACCTGCAACCAATGCAAAATAATTTGATTCAGAGACCTGAGACCCCTCCAGGAATGAGACACAAATGAAATGTCCAATCTAGCCAGAAATAAAGTATGCAATATTCCCAGAAGATCAGAACCAGGCCTATTTTCGCTGTAAGGTCTACAAACTCAGGTCATAGCACTGGCATCTGGACTCCTATATCCAGCTTAGACCTTAGTGTCTGTGTCACTATCCCTGACTTTATACAATATAGTGGGCTCTCTGCATTTAAATATGCATAAAGAGGGGCCCGGCAGAATGGCTCAGTGGTCTAAAGCACCTGGTTGGGAAAGCTTGGGCTGCCTCAGGGACCGCGGTTCAATACCCGGGCACCACATGCTGTGCCAGCCCTGCCCTCGGGGAGGGCTGAGCCGGCCATAAAAATGAGTGAATAAACAAATAAAGGTTCTGAAACAATAAAGAAAGAAAGAAAGAAATTTTAAAAAAAATATGCATAAAGTACTCAAAAATAAAATCTCACAATTGTTACAAATGTTTGTTAGTATTCTGCACCTATTCAAACTGGACAAAGCCATTCACTACCCAATCTGATAAGTCATTAAAAGGTATAGGGTCCTGCTGTGAAAAATCACTCTCAAGTATGGCCTACTCTTGAACTTTGATGGTGACGCTGGGTCTGCATTAGCAGAAATAGCTAAATAGAAATTACAGACAATGTACAGGCCATAAAATTCTGAAATATTTTCCTAAGAGAATAGCTTATAAACAGTTTAGCTGAGGAGATCAGCAATCCCTGCAGGCATTCCTGAATACACATATAACCGAGGTGTAACATTGATTATCTCTAAAAGCTTCGTAAACCTAATCTTAATCCACTACTCTACAGTTGAAAGGGCCCATTCAGGTAATTGCTGGAGAATTTGCCTGGATCAGACAGCTCATTATGAAGGGATGACACCCTCAAAGCCCTGCTCTAGTGAGTCCTATGCTGACCAGTCCACGCAGAGCTAAAGCTTGAAGTTACTACTAACAAATTTGCTCCATACCTATTTTTCTTTACTTTTGTGCCTTTCAGGGTACTTCCACAAGGACTTGCTTCCCTAATCTACTCCTGATTTTTGCATCAAACTCTGTAGACTGCTGACCCAAGAGATTAGATCAAGTAAACACTTGACCAAGATTTGACGAGTATCCAAGATACATTGGACACTCTCCTAGATCGGGTTAAGTCCCTCACTACTTTGCCAGAGTAATATTTTAGAATGGACAAGCTGAAATTATGTCTCTTGTTTAAATCAACTAGAAAAAAACTAATGAGACAATCTTAGGGACCTTGGCTAGGGCCCATCCTAGGATCTGACAAGCCTAATGTTACTACCTCCAGTTGGACCTTGTCTCAAAATATCGTAGGTAATACCTGAAGCAAAGATTTGGTAAGGATACTAAAAGATGGGAGAAGCACAGGCAGAAAATGTACCCGCAGGCAGTATACTTAAGTTGCCCAAGTGATAGTTCATGCTGCAGTTCTGTTCTTTCTGTTTCTTAGAAAAAGCCAGTCACTGTGATGCACAGCAAGTCATTATGATGCACATTGTAAGAACCAACCTACAAGTGTCAAGCACTCTTCCCCTTTCCATAAAACCTACCTGCTTGGGCCTTTGGAGCATGATATTTTCGGAGTGATCCCAATCAGTGCCCATTCACATAAAATAATTCTGCCTCCAAATTTAGAGTGTCATTATGATCTCTTTGTTTGCTGTTACAAAAGTAGAAACTGTAGTATTCTTTTTTATTACTTTTGATAAGTGATAATCTGAGAGTTTCAAAACAAGTTAATAGTACATGCACAATAATTGACACATTGCATATTGTTGTCCTCAAAACAGTCATACAGAGTAGAGGGTGTAGATGTGATAAATTTTCTAATTGATATTGGTAAGGAAATAAAGAAAAAGAAAGAAAGAAGGAAGGAAGGAAGGAAGGAAAGAAAAAGAAAACATTTTCTTCTCTTTGTACTAAGGGAAAGTATTTGCACACAGAGTCCAATGTTCCATAATTGCAGTGGGTTACTGGTAAAACTGGCAATGTTGAAGGCTGTTGATTTAAGCCTCTTGCAGCTCACCCTGCTAATCTAGCTCTGTGTTTTATGCCTCGTAATTAAACTTTTCTGCTGGGTGATCGAGAGAAAGTTAAAGCAAGGCCCATCTAATAAAACTTTCATCATTTGTATTTTCCAAGGTCAAATCTCCTTGGGATTAACTTTGGAACCATAATACGGTGCTTTGTAGAACTGTTGTCAGCCATCGGGATGAGTCACCGTCATGGCTTGACCAGTTTGCTCTCTGGGAAAGCATGCGAGAAAGGCATTATGTAGAACACAGTGATTTACACATATAGAACATGAAACTTAATTTGTAAAATGTAGCAGTTTTTGTACATTCCTCACATGTATAAACTTCAAAAGAACATAAGCAAGAGTGATCTCTGTTCTGTGTCCGTGAAAATAGTGATTCTTCATTACTATTTTTCTCTAAATTTTTAAAAAATTGCACATATTATTTTCTGCAGGGAGTAAAACAATAGCAACTGAATCTAATAGGCAGCTTTTGTAAACTATAACAAATTACTGTCGCTGGTTTTTCATCCTAGCCTACTGTTTTGTTTCAGGAGGATTTTCATATTGTCACTCATTATTTTCAATATGGAATGGAACACAGTGTAGACCATTTCCCCAGAAGCATCTTCTATTATGCTCTAATATTTTCAAAGAAAATACTTTTAAAACATCACTTTGCCCTTGAATTGCTGCCCTATATTTTTGCTTTTTAATATTCTTAGAGATAGATGGCTTTCTAAATTTTTGAATGCTTATTGTATTTTCTATGTGTACAATTGGTAGCAAACTGCATTCCCTTTAATTCTCACAAGCACTTTGACATTTAATGGTGATGGATAAATACAAAGGCCCAAGCACAATAGATGATCGTCAGTAATCCTTGAAAGAATGGAAGGATGAATGAAGTGATAAAGGAAGAGAAGGAGTTATGGAAGAAAGAATCAGGGTAGAAATAAGGGAAGAGGAAAGGAGCAAAAGAGGAATGATGGGAAGGATGGAAGGAGGGAAAATGAGACATGGAATTAGAGAGTGAGAGAAGAAGCAAGTGCGAAGGGAACAGGGAGAAGAGAGATAGGTGCAGAGGGGAAAATACGATGGCTGATGACACAGCATCGGGATCTGAGAGATAGGGACAGCAGGACAAGGTGGAATGTAATCTAAACATTACCTATTGAATTACGGGCCTCACAGAACTTCAACTCAAGCTTTCTTTATGCCATGAAATCAACAATATATTACACAATTGAACTATGAATATTTTATTGTAAACTGTAACATAGTAATTATGAAAACTATTGATTTGTAGGTATCATGTACAAGTCAAATGCTCAGTATATGGCAGATATATTCTTCATAAATATATACTAGATAAATTATTTGATTTGATGGTTGAAAAATGCAGAGATTGAGCCAGACGTGGTGGCTCACGCCTGTAATCCCAGCACTCGGGAGGCTGAGGCAGGAGGATTGGTGCGAGTTCGAGACCAGCCTGGGCTACAAAAGTGAGCTCAGGACCAGCCTCAACTGCATAGCGAGACCCTGTCTCAAAAAGACAAAAAAAAAAAAAAAGAAAAGTGCAGAGATTGAATACTATGCTGAAACATTAAACACTGAAGTACACACCTGACTAGAAACTCATTAACCCCTTTCCTGTTTCAAGTCTGTCATTAATGCTTACATCTAATGGAGATATTGTTGTGCTATTTTTCTTCTCATGGAAACACTACATAAAGAAAAAGAAGTCAAATTCAAAAATATATTTCATATTTAGCAGAGTCTTTACTAATTGCTATTTTGATTACTTTTGAAAAAGATGAAGAAATGTCTGTTATACAGGTCTGGCTTTAACTTGCCCTTAACCACCCAGCAGAAAAGTTTAGCCATGAGGCATAAAACATAAAGTTAGATTAGTATGCCAAGCTGTAAAAGTCTTCAATCAACAGCTTCCATCATTGCCAGTTTTGCCAATAACCCACTGTGATTATGGAACACTGGATTATGTATACAACTACTTTCTCTTAGTTCAATAAGAAGAATGTCTTTGTACCAATAATGATTAGAAAAATTGTGATGTCTACACCCTGTGTTCTGTATAACTACTAGGAGGACAATAATATGTATTGTGTCAAATACTTTAAATGTACCTCTAACGTGTTTTCAAACTGTTACATTGTGGTTTCTTATTAAATGCTATAAAATAGAGTAAAATATCACTTTATTAAGGTTTATTTTCTTCACAAATAATGCTGAGTAGATTAATAACATTGGTGGTGATGTATATTTTGTTAAAAAGATTAAAATCAATATCGAAAGGTTTTCCTACATACTACATGATATGCCATGTTTATTTATTTATAAATCTTCCGAATTCACTGGCTATTTTTATGAGACATAATCACAGAAATGGCTTTCTAAATTATATTGATTGAGCTTTTAACAAGATTTAGGTATAAGCCTTGGGACACAAAGATAAAAATGATGGAATTTAACATATTCAATCTAGGGGGAGTTAACATACAAAGATAAAAAGGAGGGCAAATAATGTCAAGTGCAGTTCCACTGGTGATCACAAAACAGTTAACAGTGCGACACTCCCTACTCTTGACTCTGCACCTATAAATGGCTAGTCAGGTACTGTACAGAATGAAGCAATGGACCAAGAAAGATTCCTGTGTTACTTTTACCTGAGTTTAGCCAGACAACTTTTATAAGAAATAATAATGGGAAATGATTGCATGTAAAAGGCTGTATTGGTCAGGGTTTTACTTAGAGGAACAGAATAGATATAATATAAGGAATGGATATTAACACAGAATATAAAATCTATAAGATATTATAAGATTGGCTTACAATAGTCAGCCAGAGTCAGATGAGAAAGCATGCAGAGGGTGTCTGAAGAATTCAGTCCCGAGGTCTGGACTTCACAGCAGCACTCCGTGCAAATCTCTATCTGTCGGCTCATGGGTCTGCGATGGAAGACTGAAGCTTCTGTAATGGATGCTGAAGAGTTTGCGATGAATAGTGAACGATCCAAGCTGGAGGCTGAAGAGTCTGCACTGCAAGCCAGATGATGAGGTGCAGGCTGAATGCGAAGACAAGCTTGTCCAACAAAGTGAAGTCTTGACTCCTTCCTCAGCCTTTTCAAAAGTCTTTTGTGCTGTCATTCTGACGTGGGCCCATTGTGCCCTAGGGTGGAACCAATCATAGCCCGGGATGGGCCCTTGATCCCGCTCTAAGGAGGAGTCAATCATATCCTAAGCAGGCCCTGGTCACGCTCCAGGGAGGAACCAATTGTACCCCAGGGCAGGGCTCCCATCAACAGGGAACCGGGTGGCTGAGTCATCCAGCCAAGTTGACACAATGTATCAACCACTACATAAGCCAAAGTCAAGTCCAAATTCCAAGATAAGAAACTTCAAAGAATTCAGCAGCTCTCTGCAGAGGAATCATGTGCTAGCAATGAGACTAGTAGAAAGGCTGGAGACCAGGATATCTCTAAGTTCACTGAAGGAAAGGGTGCATTCCATGCAAGACAGACGTAACATGTGAGTGGTTTTTAGCAGGGATTTGGGTTGTGTGATTGGTTAATGCGGAGTCATAACAAAAATCTATAAAACTTTGGGTTTTGGTTCTCAATGAAATATTTCTTTCTTTCAATTTTAAGGAGTATAAAATTTTGAGACATTAAGGTTTAAATTTATTTCTGTGCATCTGTGGATATTAGCAGCACTGTAATTGTTAAAGGGAAGGATTGACACAGAGGTCTAAGCAAGAAAAAATATCTTGATTGTGTGTCTTTAATTTAGAACTTAAGGCCTTTTATTGTATATTCTTGATACAAATCAAATATTGGAAAAGATTGATTTTTAACATTTTTGTTAGTGTAGGAAAAAGAGAATATATTGCTTGGACTGGAAAAACAATAAGAAATGTTTAGAAACCAGAGATTTAGACACGGTATTTCAGACTTTCATTTATTTTTGTGTAACTTAGGGATAAAGCAACGTAGAACAGAATGAGGGGGCGTCTACAAGTGCTTGCACTTTGCTTTTTCAATGAAGTTAAATATTTAGCAATTTCCACATAGAAATTCCTCAGTTTAACATCTGTAGAGTAGAAATGGTAATGGTTTATGCATAAGATGCCTTGCTCAGGAGGGAAGAATGAAAGAACATTTATGCTTTGCATTGCGTCAGGCTTTGCAATGATGGGAAGAAATATACTAATAATCGTCAGGCTTAGGGGGAAGGAGGCGGTACTGCAATCCCTAAATTGGTTGGGATAATGAGTTACTTTCTTTTTTGAAAATAAAAAATAAACATTTCTCCAAAGAAGATAGAAATCTGCAACAAAATGGTTGAAATTAAAATTCTATTTTTTCCAAAATAGAAATTAAGGTAAGACAAAAAAAATGTACATAGTCAATATGAGTTGCTTGAATTTAAAATCAAAACCAGGCTGAGTGTAGAATAACAGATTAAACTGGTTTTGTTCAGATAAACACAGTTATGACTAGAGTAGGGTGAGAACTAACTCAGAAATGTAAGTCAAAATGTACGAAGGTGTATTTGCGCAGGATGAGCAGATGGAGAGTGAATGTATAGCATGAGCACTGTTGTTAATGATGTGCTCTATTTTAGTGGCAAGCAGAAGCACTGAAACGACACCCAGGATTTAGAGGCAGATTTATTTATGTTGGCAAGCACTGCTCATGATTGTTGCCAAAATATTAGCTCCTCATCTCTGGTAGTCTAGGGTTCACAGTGGATAAGCAACCAGGAAGTACAAAAGCAAGATGGCTGGTCTATTGGGGATTGGTTTATATGGTGTGCATCATAGGGACCAACTATACATCCTAGTGACCTGCTGTTTCCAAGAGACACGAGGAACTAGAACTTGAACTGGAACCGTTACTAAACTGAAGTGTATTGGCAAGGTGACATTTTCTGTTTTGTTTCTTCCTTCTGTTAGTTTCCCTAACAAATCTTTCCTGGGAAAGTTACATGTGATCTTCTGAAAAAAAAAAAAAAGAAAAAAAAAAGGTCCAGCTAGAATATAAGCCTTTCTGTTCTGAAAAATATTACTCTGGCAAGATAGTGAGGGAGTTGATGTGATCCAGGAGACAGACTGTCCAATGTGCTTTGATGCCCACCAAATCTTGGTCAAGTGTACACCCTTGAATGATGGTGTAACAGACAAAGGGTGAGTGTCCCTCAGAGAGATCATTCAGATGTTCCGGGTCTTACAGGGACTTAGACATTACTTACTAAAGGAGGATAAGGTGTTTCTGTCATGTCATGTGTTGATTTCCACAGAACTGCAAATGAAGGTCCCGGTCAACCACTATGGCCAGAATTTCCCACTTTTGGTGCACAGATGGAGCAGCCTTTTGCTTATGCTTTCCTTGCCACTCACCCCCACACTCACCGAGTAGAGCACTCAGAGGTTAAACATTCTAGCTCCCTTTCCTCAAGGGTGGTCCTGACTGATGAGAGTAAATCAGATTCTCATACTCAAGCTGAGCAGAACAGAGAGACTGAGTTATTGCTGAGAGTTGAACAGGAATCATACAGGCAGACATGAAGGTGACTGCGTAGAAAAGCAGACAGAGAGAAGGAGAGACAGACAGACCGACCAACAGACAGACAGACAGTTAGTGCCATCCTCTTTTTTTGGTCCTATGTGAGTCAACAATCCTCCCCCATACCTCCAGGGGGACTTGATCAATCTGGATGGCTTGCTTTATTTCAGGACCTGGAGAAGTCTTTGCTCCAGCTTTGAGGACCATGACTGGTAACTGAAGCGTTCAGCACATTTGAACTGCCCAGCCAGTGCACCAGCTGTAAAGGCAAGCAGAAACGCCAAAACAACTCCCAGGGTTAGGAGGCTGACTTATTTTACATTGACAGACATGGATTGAATATCTCTCCAAAACTACCAGCACATAGAATTCTAGGAAGAGATATTTTTATACAAGATGCAAGTACAGAGACAGAGTACATGATTATTTTTGGTTCTTACAGCATGTGTGATAGTGATCAGGTGAGCATCACAATGACCTGTCATTTCTGAGAGTCAGAAGTAACGAAAACTGCAACAGGAACTATCACCTGGGCAACTTAAAGATACTGGTGAGGGTGTATTATTTGCTGTAGTTTTTAAATGCATAAAATGAGTAATAGAGACAGGAAACACTATCCTTCAAGGCAGGAATAGCAAGCAAAATGAATTAAGTGTCTTATTCAACAGTAGCTTAATTTGATTTAAGTTTTGGAAATAATTTCAAATAAATAAGGGAAATGACAGAGGGAAACCTTCAAAGGTAATGTGAGCAGTTCTTACTGCAGCGATTTTATGAAAAGACTTTTTCCTTGGGTTGGAGAATACCAAGGTAGAAACAAACCAAGCTTAAGGAAGGAGAGGTCAGAGTTAGACCTAGTATTCTTCACTGTAGTAGTCATCAAGGCGATGCATCCTTTGTAGCAGAAAGCCATTAAACATGTAGCTGATCAAAAGCAGGATCTAAAGTTTTCTCTGCAGAACACAGGCAGAAGCCTAGACAGTAGGTAGTATACTTGTTGTATTAGAGGTAGAGGCCAAAAACTGCGACCATCACAGCACTCTGTCCGAGCGCCCTTCCTCCTCCCCTTGACTGTGTCTCTATGTCTCTCCTGCTCATATACACATGCACAAGGCACAAGGTTCATGATTTTCATTGGAATACCTACCTGGAAGCTGTTGACGTTTGGTCACCTAGGCTGAACACAGCAGGATACTCTTGGGGTTTGCTGTTCACCAGGCATATAGAGAACACAAGATCTGCTTACGAAAAATAAAGGCTCAGTCGGAAGCTGCACAGGACTGCAGATGCAGTGCCTAAAAGCAGCAAGACAGAGGGACTAGAATCAAACAGTCGTGTCCTCTTTCATCACGGAATGCTTATATGGGTATCCCAGAATTTGAACCCACAAAACAACAGACATCACTGAAGTTATCATCTGAATGTGTTATCTTTATTGAAGAGATCTCACGTGACAAAAAGCACCACAAAATTTTTGTGATAATTTGGAACCCCTCGACCTTTTGTCTCCTTGAGAAAGGTATTCCTCATACATTATTATGAACATGGCCAAGATGCATCATTCATGAAGGTAAGATTGCCACTGCTGTCTACTAGTTAATGTCAGTGATGCATGGAAATTCATATAAAAATATGAATTCTTGAGAGAATGCAACCTCTGAATCAAATTTAGCATCCAATAAAAGTGCCATAAAGCAGACACATAGACTTTTATCAGCATGTATTTCAATACATCCACAATTCTCTGAAGTTGTTCACAATCCCCCCAAAGTTAATGACTCATACATGTTAACAGTTGCATGAGTATTCTAGAACCCCATATCAAAGTAACTTAAAAATCAAAGAAAGCTTTTGTGATCTTTCATGACTCTCAGCGCATGATGCTCAAGTTCTTGGCAGGGCTGCTTCTTTGAAGAGGTGCAGGAGAATTTGTTTCATGCTTCTCTCCTACAGGCTCATGGCCATCTGCATTTTGTTAGCTTTGTGTTTCAGTGCCTCACTCCAATCTCTGCCTTCTTCTCATGGCTTTCTTGTGTCCCCTTTGCTGCCACATTTTCCTGTTATATGAGCATCGTTTGTTACATGAGGTCCCATCCTTATTGATTATAGCCTTAAATATATCAACAGAATTGTCTTTGATAAAGAAAAATCATACTCATAGGTACCAGGCTATTTGGGAGAGGGGGCATAATTCAATCTATAGTCTTCATTATTGCCGATAGTTCCAGAATGTCACAAACTGACATTTTTATGATGAAAAGTTAATTTAAGATATTGCTCTTTTTTTCCTCTTCTTGCATGAAGAACACATCTGAGTCTCCTTGCCCTATGCTGAAATCTTGCACAACAGGGCTTTATTGAATATTCATCTCCTCAACATAACTCAAGCACTTTATTTGTGCACCATGTCTGTCCTGGTACTACTGTTGAAGCACCAGTCCCTCTGCCTCCTGTTCTTTTGAAATTCAATGTCCTCCATTCGTGAGGGGTCCTCACACCACTGAGCTTCTCCATTTTATATGAAAGAAATCCAGTTCCAAGCAGTGAAAGAAAGGCTGTTAATAACAGTGCACATAGCACTTAAACCTGCTTCCCTTTTTCACTGTTGTAACAGAAGTGTCTGGTTATCATGAAGTCTCATGAAAGCATTTTTCAAATAAATGTATTTGTGATCTCACCCTAACCAAAATTCTTTATTATGCAAATAAGTATCTCAGGCTCTTTGTTCCTTTGTTTATGTTTCTGCTAAGTTACAGAATATCTTGGCATGAATTGCATTCTTCCAAAAGTCATAAGCTGCTGATTAATTACACATAATGGGCAGGCAGTTTGTAGGATAAAGCAATTTCATACTAGTCACTTCCCATTACTTAAGCTTATTGTGACACATTGCTTTGTTTTATTATACTGTAAACTGGCAAGAGAAGGGAGAGAGAGAGAGAGGGAGAGAGAGAGAGAGAGACAGAGACAGAGACAGAGACAGAGAGAGAGAAAGTACACCTAGGTAAGTAGGGAAGCAAGACTATCAGGGCAGGGAAGGGAAAGGGGAAGCACTCAAGGAAGAGGTGATCAGTATGCTATGTAGACTGGCTACGAGTGCGTAGCTGAGCAGTTCATTCAGCAAACAGTGCCACCCGATGGAGGACGGTGCTGCACACCTGAAAAATGTACAGCTCGGACTCACAGCCAATGAGAACAGTACACCAGAATCAATGAGTTGATGCTGCGGAAAAGGGAACGCATCTCCTTACCTGAGCTCAGGCATGCCCTCTAGTACAGGATGCTTTGGGTACACCTGCTAAAAGTATCATAGTCAGGCCTTGAAAAAGAAGCAACACAGGTTGCAAAACTTATAGCTTTATAGTGATCCTTCAGTGAGTCAAGTTCAAAGAATAGAGGAAATCTGTTCACACATTAAAGACCCAAAGAGTCCAGCTCAGGGTGTGGATCCCATGGAAATGTCCTGCATGAATCTACCTAAGGGCATAAAGCCCTTACCAGTGACCTTCCCTCTAAGAGTCCCACTGGAGGCCAAGAGCCCATGACAATATTTCTTTCAGGTCTCTTTCAGGGATCCATGCTAAGAAGGTCCCATGATTCGTGGTGCATGACGGAAAGTCTGTGCCAGTGGGATGGAGGGTCTTTGCTAGCAGGCTGAGGGGTCTGCACTGGAGCGAGGAAGCGGTGCTTGTGATAAGAAAAGTATCACAGCCATCCTCAGTAACAATGAAGGCCTGAACTCATTCAACAATGGGGACAGACACATTCATATCAACAAAGTAGCAAGACAAACTTCTCCGGGAGATTGTACAGTGCACCACATTTCCTCCTCGATCCAGAAAGCAGTGCTGAAATTAAAGACCAGAGCACCCTCAAAATTAACTGTAGCCATCTTCAGTGACAACAAGGTCCTGTGCTCCTTCAGTGATGAGAACAGCTAGTTAATATCAGGAAAGCCAGCATGATAAGCTCCTCCAGGAGAACAACAGCCCCCAGCCAAACCAACAGCCTCCTAACAATGCCACTTCTCCAGTTTTCCGTTTTGTTTTGTTAGCAACCAATCCTTAGGTGGGATGTTCACATCCAGCACCACGCAGATTCAGTTCAGCTGAGTGTTACAAGTTGACCACCATTTTTCAATCAACAGAAAAAGAAAGAAACTTCTTTGCTGAGTGCAGAGAACTCCTGTGTATCACATGATTACTGTTGGGCTCCTTATTAGGTTGGAGAACCTTAGCCAATGGTCTTTGAGCATCCCCTGGCCTTTCCACCTTTTCCCATGCTCTCAAACAACAAATCCAAGTTTGTACATTAACCGCATCATCATATTGCAATTGGGCTTGGATACCAAGCCAGGCCCCTGATCCAGTGTTGATCTGATGAAATATTAACTGGGGGATTTTGTCCCCTGTTAACCCTCTCTTGAATATCTGCTTCATCTTTCCACAAAGCTCTAAATTGTAAATATTTCCACCAAGCTCTAAATTGTAAATATTGGCTTGGCTCTAAAATTTTACGACACAACACTTTCCAATCATGAGGAATTAATCTACGTTCATTTATTAATCCTTGTATTAATCCAATCACATATGTTGATTGCATACCATAGGCTGTAAGAGCCTGCTTTAAAATTTTAATAACCTTAAATGCCAGAGGCTGGTGTTCCTATTGTACACACTCTTGTGGAAGTTGAGCATTTGGTGGGTATTATTGAGCCACTGCAGGAATAATACTCATTGGGGCAGAATAAGCTTCAGGATTTCCCTGTTGTCTCCACTGCATAAGAGCCTGGGATATCACATTTTTATAAGCTTTTATGGGTGCTTCCTTTCTTTCCTCATATGGAGGAGCAGAAGGGTTAAAAGATGGCAGTAAGGGCTAAATTTTCATGAGCTGAGAGGGAGTTATGTGCGTATACACTTTAGACAGTTTCAATTAAGCTAAATAAAATCATCACATCAATGTATTTTCCTGATGATGATACAAGTCTATTTTCTCAGGATTTTTGAAAGATAAACTACATTAATGTTCATTGAGGCCCCAAGGCAGGGAAGTACTAAGTCTCATTCCTATCATGGAACTGAAATCTTACAATTTTACTTTCCTGTTCTTTCCTCTCCTCTCCCGATTGTCTCAACATCTGCTAATTTAATTTCTTTATTTTATTTATGTCTTTGTTTCTACAAGATCTTTTGTTTTTGGGTTGATTTCTAGGTAAAATTAAATCTTACAGAACTTTTCTTTGTGAGCCTGGATTATTTAAATCAGGATAGTGCTTTCATCTATGTCATTAATAATAGAAGTTCATTTTTTCAGGCTGTATAGTATTTCATTGGGTTTTTCTTCAGATTTCTTTTACGCATTCATTTTAGTTATTATGGATAATGTGGCAATATGCTGAAGGATGAAAATATCACTTCTATCTACTTATATAGATTCTGTTTCATTTTAAAGATGAAAATTAATAGCTCAGTGGACTAAAGTACCTCCCTAGGCAGGTGCAGGGGCCAGGGTTCAATCTCCTTAGCATACCACGCTGGCCCTATCCTGAGGGTGTGCTGTGATAGCAACTGAGACAGCCTGGTTTTGCAAGTCTATAATCCCAGTGTTCTGGAAGCTGAAAACAAGAGGATAAGCAGGACTCTGATCTGTGTAGTAAGACATTGTACTAAATACACAAAGAAGATAAAAATTGAAACAAAACCTAGAACAAATAACAAGGACAAAAGCAAAAACAAACTTGGATAAGACAGTACAAATTTGCAGAACTTCAGAACAAGAATGGAATAATGATTGCTAGTATAGATTATTTTGCTTACATAGAGAAAAATAGAATTTCTAGATCATAGTATAACTATGTATTTTACATTCATTTTCTTTCTGTTTGTAAAATTACTATCAATTAATCTTCCTCTTCACAGGATGAAGGAATTCCCTTTATTTCTACATCCTAACACCTGCTTCCACTTTTGTTTTTGATAATTAGTTGTGAAATGATATTAACTGTGGTATTAATTTACATTTCCCAGATGACTAGGTGTGGAAGTTTTTCACACATCTGTTGGATAATTGTATTTCTTTATGGTTAATTTTATTGATAAAATTTGCCAAACATTAATGATCTCATTCCTCATAAGGAATTTGAAATTGTATACAATATATCTTGATTTAAGCTTTTTACAGCTCAGCAAACTCATCTAGCTTTACATTTTATGCCTCATGGTTAAACTTTTCTGTTGGGTGTTTGAGGGCAAGTTAAAGCAAGACCTGTATAACAAAACATGGAACTTTTGTATCTCCCAAGATCAGTCAAATCCCCTCATGGTTTACTTTGAAACCATGTACAATGCCTTATAGAACTATTGTAATAGTCAGCCATCTGGATGAGTCATGGCCAGTGCTTGACCAATTTGCTCTCTGTGAAATCCCGAGAGAATCTTTTCTCACTAGTGGACCCTCATTCCGTACACTGTATATCATCAATCACTTTCCTCTGTAGCCCTATAATCTCCTTGAAGAGAAAATTTGGGAAAACAATGAGTAATAGGATGTTACAGCACAGATTCATTTATATCCTGAGTCCTCACTGACCTTGAATGGCTAATGGCTAAAATATTGGCAATACTTGTCGCCCTTCTTTTTCTGCGAATTTTGGTCTATAAACTCATACTTTTAATCCTCAAGAAGAAAAGCTTAGTGATACTATTACTGTATAACACAAGTACTTGAACTTAATATCACTGTCTTTCTGAGTATCAAACTTGTTAGACTTAACTTGGAATTGATATTATCTATCAATCATTGATATTCTAATAACTCTCTATAAAATGCAATAACAGCAGTTACACATTTTTACCCAGAATTTAGAAATCTAAGCATATACAAAATTGGAGCCAGTCAATCCTATGGCATTTTTCCTAGACCCTTACTCTCATTTAATACCATTTTTGTTTTCTTGTAAACCAACCATTATTTGAGAGTATAGTAGTAACTAAAATTATATTAGAAGCAGCACACACTTAAAAGACCAAAATGCCAGGCATTCCAAGCATACTTTCAGTGTTACACATTGCTATCCTCAGTGTGATTAACTATTTGGAGGTTCTTAGGACCATTATGTAATTTATCCTCTGCATGGTTTTGCTCCGGCCATGTTTGCTATGTTTTCTGCTTACAGTCACTTCATTATTTAAACTTGAAGTCCTTGATTTCCACTCAGTTGTGTTATGCCTTTTATTTCTTCTTTCGGGTTCTTACACTATGGAGTGTATATGATGTTTACAAGGGTAGGACTGGTTTAGTTCAGTTATGAGTGTATGTTCAAGATACATGCACTTATATATGAAGTTTTCAGTTTATGATTTTTTATAGCTTAGTACTATTCCATTGTGTAAGAATACTACATGTTTTCCAACCATTCCTCAGATTATGGGTGCTTTGTTTCCAAGATTAGGGTATTACAAATCATGCTACTAAAAACATAGGTGCACAGATATGACTATCATATGATGTTTTCATTTCTTCTGGGAAAATTCCCAGTAGGGGTATAGCTGGATTGAAGGGGATTTCCACTTCTAGCTTTTTAAGGAGTCTCCACACTGCTTTCCATAATAGTTATACCAGCCTGCATTCCCACCAGCAATGGAGAAGGGCTCTTTTTTACTCACAGCCTCTCCAACATTTGCTGTTGGTTGATTTCTGTATGGTAGTATTTCTTTCTGGGGTGAGATGGTGTGTAAGTGTTATTTCAATTTGCTTTTCACAAATGGCTAGCAATATGGAGCATTTATTCATGTATTTATAGGCTTGTTGAATTTCTTTCTCTGAGAAGAGTGTGTTCATGTCATAGGCCCATTTCTGGGTTGGGTCTTTGAATTTTGGGAACCTAATACTTTTCAGTTTTTTATAAGTTCTACATAGAAGACAAGTATTAAAACAAGTATTTGTCTTAATGCTTTTTAGTTAAAATCTTTTCAAAATTTGTGGGTTGTCTTTTCACTCTGTTGACAATTTCTTTTGAGGTGTAAAAGCTTCCTAGATGGAGGACGTCCCAGTTGTTGATTCTTTCAAGTATTAAATGTGCATTTTCATTTTTCTCTATAAACTCTTTGCCTACCCGTACATCTTCAAGATTTTGTCCCACTTTTTCTTCCAGAAGATTCAGTGTTTCTCCTTTAATATTTAGATCTTAACTCATTTTGACTTTAGTTTAGTGCATGGTGATAGCCTTGGTTGAAGTTTTAATTTGTGGCATTTGGAAAGCCAGTCTTTTGAGCACCATTTGTTAAAGAGGCCATCTTTCTTCCAGTAAACATGTTTGGCCCCTTTGTCAAATATAAGGTGGCTGACTGTGCTTCTGTATCTTCTTGTCTATTGCATCAATCCTCACGTCTCTTTTTTGGCCAATATCATGCTGATTTTATCACTGTAGCTTTGTCATATAACTTTATTTCAGTAATTGTAATGCCTCATGCCTTCTCTTTTTTTTTTTTTTTGCCTGGTATTGTCTTTGCAATTCTTGGTCTTTTCTCGTCCCAAATATATTTTATGAATGACTTTTCCAGGTCTGTGAGTTATATAGATGGCATTCGATGGGGATTGCATTAAATCTGTATAACAGGGGCCCGGCAGGATGGCTCAGTGGTCTAAAGCGCCTGCTTAGGAAAGCTTAGGTGGCTGCAAGGACCGCGGTTCTATCCCCGGCACCACATGTTGCGTCAACCCTGCCCTCGGGGCAGGCTGAGCCGGCCAGAAAAATAAATAAAAAAAAATCTGTATAACAATTTCAGGAGTATAACTATCTTCACAATGTTGTTTCTTCCTATCAGGAGCAGGGAATATCTTTCCATTTTCTGAAGTTATCTGGGATCTCTTTTTCAGAGTACTATAGTTTTCATTGAAAAGGTCTTTTACTTCTTGAATTAAGTTAATTCCAAAGTATTTCATTTTCTTCTGTGTGAATGTGAAAGGTATTGTTTCTCTAACTTCTCTTTCAGTGGGTATGTTATTTGTGAAAAGGAATGCTAGTGACTTTTGTTTGCTGACTTTATATCCTGCTACACTACTGAATTTGTGTATTAATTCTAGTGGCTTCTTGTGGAGTTTTTTGGATCTGCCAAGTGGATTATCACATCATCTGCAAATAATGATAATTTCACTTCTTCTTTACCTACTCTTATTCATTTTATTTCTCTCTCTCTTGTCTAATGGTTGTAGCTAATGATTCCAGAAATATATTGAATGGGAATTGTGATAGAAGACATTCTTGTCTTGTACCAGATCTGAGAGCAAAAGACTTTAATTTTTCCCCATTTAGAATTATGTTCGCTGTTTTCATAGATAGCCTTTATCAGTTGGGGTAGAGTCCCTCTACTCTAATTTAATGTAGGACAGTGAACATGAGGGAGTGTTGGCATTTGGGAGCCCTTTCTGCATCAACTGAGATATTCACATAATTTTTGTGTTTGGCTTTATTGGTATAGTGCATTACATTTACAGATTTGTGTACACTGAACCACCTTGCATCCTTGGGATGAATCCTACCTTGTAATGGTGCATAATCATCAAGATTATTTGCTGTATTCTATTGGAGAGGATTTTACTGAGGATTTTTGTATCTGTGTTCGTGAGAGAAATTGGCCTGTAGTTCTCTTTTAGTTGCATCTCTCTCTGGATTTGGTATCAGTGTAATACTTGCCTCTAGGAATGAATTTGAGAGGATTACATCCTTTTCAATTTTCTGGAAGAATTTGAGGAGCACTGGGATCATGTCTTTTGTAAATTGTTTGTAGAATTAAGTGGTGAATCCATCAGGTCCTGGACTTTTCTTTGTCAGTAGGCTTTTTTTTAATGTTATGGGATTTTTTTTTTTTAATTTTATTACTTTTAATAAGAGATAAAAATATGAGAGTTTCAAAACGTGTTAGTAGCACATTCACAATAGTTGAGACACTGCATATTGTTGTCCTCACAAATGTTATACAGAGCACAGTGTGCAGATGTGACAAATTTTCTAATCAAGATTTGTTCTGAAGGGGAAAAAAAAGAAGAGAAGAAAAAGTTTTCTTTTCTTTCAACTAGGAGGAAGTAGTTGTATACATAGTACAATGTTTCATAATTGCAGTGGGTTACCAGTGAAAGTGGCGATGTTGAAGGCTGTTATTTAAGCCTCTTACAGGTCATTGTACTAGCTAGCTCTGTGTTTTATGCCTCATAATTAAGCTTTTCGGCTGGGTGATCAAGTGCAAGCTAAAGCAAGACTTGTCTAACAAAACTTTCATCATTTGTACTTTCTAGGGTCAAATCTCCTCAGGATTAACTTTGGAACCATATGCAGTGCTTTGTAGAACTGTTGTCAGTGGCAGCCATCAGGACCAGTCACAGCCAGTGATTGACCAGTTTGCTCTCTGGGAAAGCCTGAGAGAACGTTTTCTCCCCAAATGGCTCTCTCTAGGCACACTATACTTCACTTATCCTTTTCCTCTGAGGTCGCATAATCTCCTTGACCAGAAAATTTGGGAAACCACTGAGTTATAGGATGCTACAGCACAGGTTCTCTTATGTCTTGAGTCCTCATTGACCTTGAGGGGATAGAGCCAAAATGATGGCTATCCTCGTAGCCCTCCTTTTTCTCCAATTTTTGGTCTGCTAACTTACATTCTCAACCTTCCAGGAGACAAGATTCATCATACTATTACTCTATAACATTGGTATTTCAGCTCAACCTCACTGCCTGTCTAAATATCATACATCTTAGACTTAGCTTGACATTGGTATTTTCCTTCAATTGATATTCTAATAAATCTACAGATTGTGATAAAAGCATTTATACATCTTTATACAGACATTTAGAAATCTAAGGATGTACAAAACTGTAGCCTGTCAAGCATACGTTATTTTGCCTGGTCTCTTATACTCAATTAATACCCTTTTTTTAATCTTTTTGTTAACCAATCATTTACTTGAGAGAGTATAGCAGTAACTGAGTTTACAATAGAAGCAGCACACAACTGAAAGTCCTGAATGACACGCATTCCAAGCATAGTTTGGTGTTGCTTCAAAAATCTTTGATTTCCATTCCGCTGTGTTATGCCTTTCCATTTTTATTTCTTCTTTCGATTTCTTATGGTAGGAAGACTATACAATATTCACAAATGTAGCTCTTGTTTATTTCACTTATATGTTCAATATACATCCATTTACATATGAAGTCTTCCAGTTTATCATTCTTTATAGCTGAGTAATATTCCACTGTATAAATATATCACCTCTTTTTAAATCATTTTTCAAATGATGGGCATTTTGGTTGTTTGCAAGGTTTGGCTATTACAAATTGGGCTACTATAAACATAGGTGCACAGATATCGCTATGTTTTTATGGCATTTTGTATTTCACTGACTATTACTGGGTTATTGTGATTTCTTCTATCTTTTTTATTCCGTTTTCATAATTCTTCCATTGTAGGAACCTTTCTTTTCACCTGTGACTTCAATTCTGTGAGAATAAACATTCAAAAAGTAGCTATTAATTCTCCTCTGAATCTCGACTAGGTCTGTAGCAATTTCAACCTTTTTTTTCTTATTGCTTGAATTTGAGTCCTTTCTTTCCTCTTTTTGATGAAGTTAAGTAAGGGCTTATCAATTTTATTTAATCTTTCAAAGAACCATTGTATTAGTTACTTTTTGCTCGTTGCTGGAACAAATACCCAACACTCAAAATGAAGGAAGGAAAGGTTTATTTAGCTCACAGTTTGTGGAGGTTTCAGTCCATATTCGGCTGGCCCAAGGCTGACTGGAACAGAGCAGAGAGCATCCAGTTCATGGCGGCAGAACAGCAACAAAATGGTGGCAGAGGTAGCCAACCAACACAGCAGCAGGGCAACAGCAACAGCTAGAGCTCCAGTCTGTCTCTCTGTCTCTCTTTATATTACATTCAGGCTCTCTGCCTTAGCTCCTGCCCTAGGCTACACCCATAATCCCGGAAGTATTTCCACCCATAATCCCATCAGTACTAAAACCTATAATCGCAGGGATCATGGATGAAGTCTCAAACTCTAGAATTCTCCACCCAATGACTCCATGAGGCTTTGGGGGGACAACTAGACATAAACCATAACAACCATCTTTTTGATTCATTAATTCTTTGTATTGTTTTCTGTATCTGCACTGAATTAATTTCTGCTCTAATCCTTCATTTTCCTCCTGTGTTTGGGCTTCGTATTTCATTTGCACTTCTTTTTCTAGTTGGTTTAGTTGCTATATGAGAGTATTTCTTTCTTCGTGCTCTGTTTTCTTAATGTGTGAGTTCAGAGCTATAAATTTTCTTCTAAGAAATGCTTTCATTGCATCCCATACATTTTGGTAGGTTGTGTCTGAATTTTCATTAAGTTGCAGATATTGTTTAATTTCTTCTGTAACACACTGGTTGATGAGAAGGGTGCTGTTTAATTTCCATGTCTTTCTGAGGTTCTTGTGGTTTCTGTTGTGATTTATTTCCAGTTTCATTGCACTTTGATCAGATAATATGCATGGGATAATATCTGTTTTCTTTCATATTTTTAAGCATGACCTAAGCACTAGTATATAGTCTATTTTGGAAAATGTCCTCTGTGCAGCTGAAAAAAAATATGTGTTCAGAAGTTTATGTCTGTTTATGTCCACGGAGTCCAGTTGTTCCAAGTTCTGGTTCAGTTCTGTGACTTCTTTGATAATTTTTTCTCTACTTGACCTATCATTTTTTGTGGTAAAAGTGTTTTAAGAACTCCTGTTAAGATTGTTACTGGATTTTAGATTTTTCATGCTTATTATGATTTGTCTTATATAAATTGGTGCTTCTGTGTTGGGCGCATATATATTTATGACTCTTACCTCTTCGTCTTGAGTTTTTCCGCTGAGCAGTATGTAATTATTTTGTTTGATCAATCTTGGTTTGAAGTTTAGACTGTCTGCAAATAGGATTGTACCCTGCTTATTTTTGCTAGGGCGTGTAGTATTGTTTTCCATCCTTTAATTTATAACTTATGTGTTTCTTCATGAGCTAAGTGTGTTTCTTGTATACAGCATATGTATGGAAATTACTTCCTTGTCCACTCTGCTAGTCTATTTGTTTTCATTTGAGCACTGTGTCCACTTGTGTTGATGGTTATAATTGAAATATGTTGACTTACGATTGACATGTCTTTTACTCATTGTTTGACCCTTTTTTTTCCTGTTTTATATTGGTTGCCCTATTTGGTGGTTTCTTTCTGTTCTCATTTGTGGAGTTCATGTCAGTTTCGTTGCTTTCTAAGATATTTTTTAGTACTCCGTGTCATTGTGAAATTCTTTAGCTGTTCCTTGTTGTGAATTGTCTCACTTTTCTCCAATATTTGAAAGAGATTTTTGCAAGATATAGCAGTCTGGTTTTTTTTTTTCAATTTTTTTATTGTTTAAATTTAACAATGGTTATATTACATATTTTCATCATCAGATCAGTTTAGATTAATACATATAAGAATATAAGATTGATCAAACAATTAAACATTAACCTTTCTAAATCCACAATACTTTTTTTTTCTTTTCCCCCTTCTTTTCTTTGAAAGTTGACATATTGCATATTGTCCTCAAAATCATTCCACAGAGTGCCGTGTGTGGGCATGACCCACCTCCCAGTTGACATATTGCATATTGTCCTCACAATCATTCTACAGAGTGCCGTGTGTGGGCATGACCCACCTCCCAGTTGACATATTGCATATTGTCCTCACAATCATTCTACAGAGTGCCATGTGTGGGCATGAACCACCTCCCTATTGATGTTGCATAGAAAAAACAAAGAAAAAAAAGGAAAGAATATACTTCTCTTTGGACTAAGAGGAAGCAGATACATACACAGTCAAAGGTTTTGCAATTGCAGTGTGCCACCAGTGAAGCTTGTGATATTGGAGGCTATTGAATCTAAGCCTCCTAAAGCTCATCTCACCAATCTAGCTCTGCGTTCCATGCATTGTAATTAAGGATTTTTTTTTTTCTTGCTGGGTGGTCAAGGGCAAGTGGAAGCAAGACCTGTATAACTAAACATTCATTTTTTTTTTGTATTTTCCAGGGTCAAATCCCCTCAGGATTAAATTTGAGACCATAGACAGTACTTTGTAGAACTGTTCTTAGTGTCAGCCTTTGGGACGAGTCACGACCATTGCTTGTCCATTTTGCTTTCTGTGAAAGCCTGAGAGAATGTTTTTCTCTGGGTGACTCTCCTTAGACACACTGCAGTTCATTCATCCCTTTCCTCTGAGGTCCCATAATCTCCTTGACAAGGAAATTTGGGACACCTCTGAGTTAAATGATATTACAGCACAGGTTCTCTTATATCCTGGGTCTTTATTGACCTTGAAGGGCTAGGGCCAAAATATTGGCTATCCTTATAGGCCTTCTTTTTCTCCAATTGTCAGTCTGTTAACTTACATTTTCAACCCTCCAGCAGAAAAGCTTTGTGATACTATTACTCTATAACATAGGTACTGGGCTTATCATTACTGGCATTCTGAGTATCAAATATCTTTGACTTAGCTTGTAAATGATATTTTCTGACCATCATTGATATTCTAATAACTTTCCATAAATTGTGATATAAGCAGTTACACAATTTTGACACAGATATTTGGAAATAAAAGGAAATACAAAATTGTAGCCTGTCAAGAATATAGTTTTTGGCCCAGTCTCTTATTTTCAAGTACTACTCTTGAGAGAATGACAGTAACTGAGTTTACACCAGGAGCAGTACATATCAAAAAGACAAGAGTGACATGTATTCCAAACATGGTTTTAGCGTTACATTGTGCTATAGTCAATATGCTGAACCTTTTGAAGGTTCTTGAGACCAATATCTGATTCATCCTGTGTAC